>JAGKTI010010276.1:532-28857 GCA_018397915.1 Birgus latro
CCCCCCCCCCCCGACCCCTCAACTGCAGAGGGTTGCTTCGCTCGCCTCCCACCACCTTATAAAGAATCAATAGACATCTTTTTTGTGCCCCCCCCCCCTTTGTGAACTTTCTGGCTACGCCGCTGCAGTTATTTTGGGACAACTAAAAAGTATTTTACTGAAGGGCAGGAGTCCAATGTACACTCTGAAGGATGGATTTAAATACCATAGTCTCTTTATGTGTCTGCTTCTGGACACAGAATTGACATTCTATTCCCTGAAGTCCAGTCCTCCTCCTACGTACCACACCGTTATATATAGCAACTTACTAATACCCTCCGACCATATTGTGTACATGTTGGGATGTTTTTTTGAGACAGTGCATCATGTGGGAAAACAGTAAAGTCTCCTTAATGGATAATCATATAATGAAATTGTTCCCTGTCCCACCATGGAGTAGAACGTTGATTCATTCTTACAGCAGACAAATTCGTTAAGAACTTGACCTTGATCATTCTCTGGGAGTTGTTACATAGAATCTCCTGCCATAAAAACAATTATCACTCAGTGAACAGCTGTCGCGCCCTCCCTTTATACAGAAATGATACTTATCTCGGGAATATTATCATCCCGTATTTAGTACTTTGGTAGCGTGAAATATTAGACACTAGCAATGTGCGACTTCTGTTTTCACTATACACATATACTCAGAACTGGGAACTGGAAGAAGTGAAAAAATGATATGGCTTTTCTAGGCTTTAATTGTAAAAAGAGTTTTCACAAAATATTTACATACATAAAAATCATGAGGTATTTTCCCACCTCATTTCACTTCATATAAAGTTCCGTGCTAGAAACCGCACTAAAACATCTACTTTCAGTTCATTTTATTACTAACACTATATTAATTAATGGAAGCTCTCATGAAAGTTCTGTGCTTTAAAATCAACCTTATATATTTAATCCTGTTATAGTTACTAGTGCTGTTATAAGTAAAACACTTCCCTTTTTATTCACTTATATATATTAAGTTACACTGTTACATTAGTACAAGAAAAACACATTTAAACATTTAAAATCTTCTCTCCTTCCATTTCTTTCTAAGTAACTAGGAGTCTTTTTTACCAGTCCCAGACGACAGACAAATATAATAGCACTGTTCACAAGTTGTACCCGCGAAATACAGTAAGCTTGTACTTTAACTCACTGTCAACAGAAGTACTCTCATGTTGCCCCTGGAACTCTACTTCCTTTCGGCTTCAGTTACGTCCTCGTGACGTTTCGCTGCCCCCCCCAGCTGCGTCAGGCTGCGTCCACTCGCCACGACGGTTCCTTCAGCTCTGAGTAGCTCTGAGTCTCAACTGAGCTCCCTAACCTATCCTGGCCTCAAGGGTTGCCGATGTTCACCAGCAGGTCACATGGTTGCGAGGTGGATGATGGCCTCACCCACTCATCCACCGCCCGCATCCACACGTCATTCGCGCGTCATCCACCGTAGAGGCCCGAGCAAAGTTTTTTTTTTTTATGTGTCCGACTCCGGGCATAGGCTTCACAGCCTGCTATCAAGGCTCAGCAGTCCTCCTACATACCATACACCTCTACATGTCACCACTTCGGTGCTAACACCCACCGTCCATATCGAATACATGCTAGGGCTGTCTCATACAGATCTGGTGTGTTGGTATTAGCGGGGGTATTTTTACGACATGTCGGCAGGTCTTCTGGTAGATCAGTAAAGCCTTATTTAGTGAAATTCGAATCCTTAAACTGTTCCCTGCCCCAGTGAGGATTCGAACCTGGGTCCATCGGGACTGCAAGCCACCTCTCTACCAATCGAGCCACTGCCTGCCGAGTCAACATGCGTTCCCACGGCCGCAAACTGCAAAGTCAGCACGTGTTCCCACGGTGGTACTGCAGAGATCAGCACAACATCCAACCAACACCACCACTCCTCTGACTATCTTTCTCTCTCCTCCTTTCTATTACTTCCTCTCTCAACCTTCCTTCCTTACTCCACCTCCCTATACCTATTGTCCGCAACTGTATGTGGAGCTGACATCAAACTCCCTACTCTCTCTCTTCTGTCCGTGTATCACCCTAAACTCACGTCCAGCAGGTGTACTCGTATCCACACCTGTTACAGCTGCGTGTCTGCTTACATCTGCCTGAGGAGAGGCTTGTCGGCTTCCCAACATTTCTCCCCCAAAAGATGAAATCACACTTCCTCCTCGTGAGTAGAGCATGGCGAGGTTCTGTGCACGTCGACGTCTGAGTATGGACTCAAGTCTGCAACATGTACACCCACAGCCATTAGTGTAACACTTGTAAAGGATATATGCGGACAGGAGAAATAGAAAGAGAGCTATTCTAGCATGGACATAGTACCAGAAGAAAGTGGAGGAACCGAAGGGTTTGAGAGGTTCAATCAACTGCAACTGACTTTGATATTTAAGGAGATCATCCAGAAACAGAGGAGTAATGTTTAGGTTAGGTCCTAAAGTGGGTAAGTCCTTGATAGCTGTAAGTTCAGCATATGTGAGTGAGGTACTGAGGTTTAAGAGATGGGGGTAAACAGTGAGCTTAGTTTCTACAGTGAGAGTTGCATAAGCAGGAAGGGTCAAGGCCTCACTGTGAGCACTACAGCCATCTCCCAAGACCAATTTACCTACTCCCTTAACAATTTGCACTGTCTTCCTAATAGGATTTACGGCACACTTTAAAGTAAAATGCAAAGGTTGTGCCGTAGAGAAACACCACTGATTTTTCAGTTTCACAAAAACTGAACTGAATGAAGTTAAGATTTCTTTCCTACAGAGCTTTGTAGCATTGTTTCTGTTGAGAAAAGAATCACTCTCACAAGATGGAGTCGACACATGATATACTGATCCCAAGGGTTCACAGATCACCAAGTCCTGGTGGTCCCTGCAACTGGTGAAATCTTGAAACAGCACATAATGGAGGCGGTCTTCCGTGAAAGCAAGGAAGTTAAACTGGTGAAGTACTCTCACGTAGACCTCCGTAGCAGGCACACTGTAAGGAAGTGAGGTGATCCTAAAGATGTCAAATACATCAGAAGGGTCACCCAACACCGGTATTAGTAAATAAAAGCACACAGCTGACATGTAACCTCGAGGTACAACTTTGATGATGCCACGGTACAGTCTTAGATATTCTGGCCTCGCTGGGAAAAGTAGACCCGGCTCCTTGAGTGAGATATTCCCCAATAATTCTAACAAGATTTCGTTAGGGACAATATCTTAACTCAGCCTAGCCTGAAGCATTTCTTGTATGCCCAACTTAATTCTAAAATGATCAGCTATGATGTCAGACAGGGCGAGTTGAAGGTTAAACAAAGCCTCATACATCTTTACTTCATTTTCCAACTCTAAGGTCTTCAGTGAATACAGTCGTATGATACTGTAAGAAATGTTTGCAGCCTTCTGTATCTTCAACAGTGCTGCCTGCATGTGTGACACATTCCTTATTGTGCTATTCAATACCTTGGAATGAACATTTAATACTGACCTCTCCTCTGACATCGTCTCAAGGCTCCCTAATCTAGCATGAATGTCATCAACCTGTTGTCGAGTAGCTGTTCCAAACAAAACATTGGCAAACTGCCCCAATATGTCGATCACACCCTTCTTGGAGCGATGACTCCATGGATGATTTGACATGAGATAGTCTATGTAATTGCTCAAATCCTGATAGCGAGCATCAAATTCAATTTGAAATGCATGCACAGTGTTCTGTAATGAGGCAACTAGAGCGCTGCCATTATCCATGTGGCCTATATTCCACAATATGGCATCACTCAAGTCGCGAGCAACAAGTAAAGGTTGGAACAACTCCTCCTTATTAAGTACAAATGGAACTACATAGTTATTTCCTGTGATCATCAAACGACCCGCAGGTGAAAACACCAATCCCAAGTTGGCAGGTGTCTCCTCTCGTGGTCCTGTCGATTCCAGTTGGGATGGACTCACCCAAACCCAAGCAATCATCTGCAAGAGATTCGTAAAACTATAATCACAAGTTCACCTGACTATCATTTATTCATTTAGTAAGAACTACATGTCTCCTGTGTCGTCCTCAGTCACTTCAGTCTGTGTTTCAGTCACACCGGGTGCCTCTGCTTGTGCAGTCTGATATTCAGTAGGTCTATCCATACACAACGGGTAGTCTGGGACACTAGAATGTGACCGCAAACTGTATCTGCAATGTGGTGGAGTGTGAGGTGTGGTGTGGTGTGGAGGTGAGGGAAGCTCGCCTTGACACTCGGCGGTGGGTTGCCGCAAACCCACACTCTCCGAGTTGCCAGTTACACCATTAAATATAGCTTGACTTACTTGTGGAGGAGGCAAACTAAAGTCAATTACAGTCCCTGGGATACATTCTTCCTCATTTATTTCCTCACCTTCATTTTCCCCTTCATCCCTAGTCTCTCCACCTTCATGAATAGTATAAGCCATTCTTGCATTACGATTTTGCTTCCTCGTAATACACTCCTCCTTGACCACTTTCACCCTGTCAGTGTGTAAAGTGGTTACTTTCCCCCCTTGTATAGGACGAACCTTGATGACAACATCATTTACCCGATCAATTACACGATAGGGTCCTGAAAACAAAGGTTGCAATTTCCTTGCCACCCCCCTGGCAGGAACAGTCTTCACATAAACACGGTCCCCTACCATAAGTGGTTTCATTATACATCGCTTCGCCCTTCTGTTCTCATTCTCTTTGCTCGCACGATCGAGAAAGTCCTGGCATCTTTCGAAAACCTTTGTTGCCATGGCGGCAAATAAATTAGGTATATCATCAAGGTTGTACTTCAAAGATGGATCTTGCACTACATGATAAGGCATTTGTGGATCCCTGCGAAACAACAAGTAAGGAAAATCACGGATAGTCCGATTATATCCAGAGTTATAGGCCATCATAGCAACTGGTACCATTCTATGCCAGTGATTAGCGTTCTGGTCCACCATGGTTCGTATTATTTGAATGATGGTGCCATTTGCCCTCTCCACCAATCCATTAGAGGATGGGTGATAAGGAGTAATGTTCACATGTTTCATATGCAACAAACGTGCCAATTCCTGAAACACCTTGTTAACAAATTCAGTTCCCCGATCAGTGACTAATTGTTGTGGAGTTCCGTAAACACAAATGACTCGCTCCACAAACACTCTAGCCACCTCTTCGGCAGACTTAGACTTTAATGGTTCCGCGATGAGAAATTGAGTCATCGCATCAATGAAAGTTAAGACATAATAATGCCCTTCCTCTGATCTATTTAGTGGACCAATCAAATCCACATGACACCTGACCCATGGGGCAGTGACATCGGGGAAATGGAGAAGCGGGCTTGGGGCGTCCCCCGAACGCTTCGAACGTATACACTGGGTACACTGTTTGCAAAATTCCACGACATCTCTCTCCATCTAAGGCCAGTATGCAAACCGTCTCGCGCAAGTTAAAGTAATCTTGGTTCCACCATGACCAGATAACGGTAAGCAATGAGCAAATCTAAGTGCAGAGTGAACACTATCTTCTGGGACTACAATTTGGAATACTTACTTCCCCTATGCCAAATGACCGACTCTCCTTCTTATAGAGCAAACCGTCTGGCAACAAATGAAAGCAGTCTAACTTTGCTGGCAATTTTGGTACCTCCGTAGTCTCATTCCGCAAATAACTCTTTAATCTACCCCAAACTAGGTGTGATTCTTGTTGTCACCTTATCTCAGTGACATCCCAATCTATTGTGTCTATTTCCACAGCGCCTGAACTCACAAGTAGTGCAACTTCATCTTCATCGTTAGACTGAGTCGTTCTCAAACGGGATAGAGCATCCGCTATGATATTCTGCTGCCCTGGTAAATATTCAACCTTGATGTCATATTCGGCTACCTGGATTTGCCATCTTGCAATCCTCCCTGAAGCTGCATTTACATTAAACAACCAAGTAAGAGGTCGATGATCGGTCTGAATCAATATCACATAACCCAAGATAAGTGGTCTGTTCACCTTCAACCCGTAAACAATGCTCAGCGCTTCCTGCTCTAACGTAGCATAGTTCAACTCCGCCTTGTTTAGAGCACGGCTGAAAAAGGTTAATGGCTGAAGGAACCCTTGATCATCTTTCTGTTGCAAAACTCCGCCAATCGCCGTACCGCTGGCGTCCATAGTTAGCACAAAAGGTCTGTCAAAGCAAGGAAAAGCTAGCAATACATCTTCCGCTAACTTCCGCTTAAGTTGGCAGAACGCGCGGTCTGCCTCCACACTCCACTCAACGCGCTGCTGCGTGTTCTTCACGTCCCTTTTTCCACGAGTAAGTTTCGTGAGTGGTGCCGCTATCTGGGAGAAATTTTCCACAAACCGGCGATAATAATTCACTAACCCCAAGAAACTCTGGAGTTCTTTCAAAGTACTAGGAACCGCAATATCTTGGATTGCACGGATTTTCTCTGGCTGAGGGCGTAATCCCTCAGTGGTGATGACATGGCCTAAAAAGGATACTTCCTGTTTAAAGAAACTACACTTTGGCAATTTAATAGTTAGCTTTGCCCCTTCAAGACGTCCCAAGACCTCATCTAGGTTATATACATGAGCATCAAATGTCTTTCCATAAATGATAATGTCATCCAAAAATGTATGGGTTATCTTTCCCGTGAGACCAATCATGACTTCATTAATTATACGCTGAAAAGAAGCCGGCGCATCTTTTAATCCAAAAGTAAGGTTACAATATTCCCAGTGCCCTTCAGGTGAAGAAAAAGCCGTGAGAGGCTTAGACTCCTCATCCAAAGATATCTGGTGGTAACCCTGCTTCAAGTCTAAATTACTGAAGTACTTATTCTCACCTAACTGTGAAAGAATATGCTCAATATTGGGCAAAGGGTAAGGATCTGTAACTATATGCTAATTTAAATGTCTAAAGTCTAAGCAGATCCGCAAACCACCATCCTTCTTAACTACTGGAACTAGTGGTGAAGAATAAGGTGAACGAGAAGGCCTGATAATCCCCTGCCTACGTAAATCCCCAAGTTGCTTACGTACTTGATCATGCCACTTCGTTGGTATGCGGTATGGCCTACGGTTCACTACCGGTCCATCCGCACATATGTGATGATAGAAGTATGGTGAAGTAGTAAGTGGGTCCTCTGGTAATGCAAACACATTTGGGTGTTTCCTTATTAGCCTTTTTAATGTGTCATTTTCCCGGCTAGAAGGAATAGTCATCTGATCTACCTCCGTGTACAGTTTCCTGAGTCTATCCTTACTCATTAGACTAGTGATCTGATCTCCCTCTTGTCCCACTTGCTCCTCCCCCCACCTGACTTCTTCATAAGGGGATACAGCACCTACCCTAAATTCCCCATCTATAAATATCCTGTCAGGGGTTAAATTTGCATACGCGACTGTGAAACATGTTCCTTCCCCTGTTGCCCCATTATCCACTGGACTTACAATGCCTGGCCACAACACTGCCGGAATTGAACTACCAGTGTTTGGCATAAACATTCCTACCTCCCACCCACTTAACGCTGTCTTTAACGTTATTGCTCTGTATGTGTAAGGTTCCAGAATGTCTGTCTCATTCGTGACACAATGACTTGTCACAAAATCCTCTTCCTCCTTTTCCTCGGATGAAGGAACTGCTTCAGTTATCACAAAAGATGGATTGAACTCTACACGAGAAACACTCCCTCCCTCGGTCACCAAATCAAGTTCCTCTTCCCCGACTTTTATACTTAGCGGGTTGGCAGTGATACTTAGGCTATGTGCGAATATGAAATCAACTCCCAGAATTATGGAAACGGCTGAGGGTAGATCCCTCACTACCACAAATTCCTGATTATATTTTCTATTACCTAATTCTACCTGGACATTCACCAATCCCAATAAGTCCATTGCATCACTGCTAGCGGACACCAAACCACCGCCTCGATAAGGTTGGAGATTAGTATCAGGCCCTGACGCAATTTCATAGGTCTGTTGGCTAATCAAAGATTTACAAGCTCCTGTATCCAGAAGTATCTCACAATGTAAATTCCCACACATACCTTTTACCACCGCCAACCTCGCCACTTCATCACTCGTAGTGACAGTTACTAAGTTCCCCAACCCGATTCGTCCGGCTTTCTTTTCTTCATCGGGTGACTTAGTCTTTTTCCAATTACACTGATCTGTACTATGTGTACTACTCTGACATTCCCTACATCTAGCTACTGGCTGTCCGGGATTATCCACACAGACTGCACAGTGCTCAGCTCGATGTCCTGTCATGGAGCAACGAAAACATTTGATCCTTTTCCTCTGCTCCGGTGACAAATTATCATACTTCCCCCATTGGAGTGGCCTGTCCGCACGACACCGTTTGGCGAAGTGTCCTGGTTTCCCACACCTACGGCAATCATTATTGTCACGGCAATCATTATTGTCACGGGAACTTGCACCTTGATGCCATTCGCACTCGTACGATTCCTCGTCTCAGTGTTTGGCTGAACCTTTGGCCTCGGTGACGCACTCACACTGCCTGCACTCGGGCTCACACTAGCAATCGTTCCCTGTCTCTTTTCTTTCAATACATTGTCTTCTGACAGAGGCGAATTTGTCTTCTCTACCCACTTGACTCCTTCCTTCGCTATCTCTACTGGGTTATTGTATCTGCTCTGGGGAATATGTGCATATTGTTTAGGAAACATGTCCAAAATATTATTAACAATGATAAGATTCACTGATTCCCGGAAAGTTGCACGTACTCTAACAATCCTATCCCCCAGACTCTGTAACCTGTAGAAGTAGTGAAGTGGGGTTTCCCCAGGGTTCCTTTTTGCCGTAAGTAACTCCCGGTGCAACATCTCTAAACTCTCCTGGGTGTAATACTGTTGCTGCACACCATTTTTGAACCTATCCCAGTCCCCACCAGATTCCCAGATTAAAATCTCCATAATCTCTTGCGCAGGACCGAGTGAAAATGTCCTAGCCACCTCCATTCTCCCTTTCGTAGTCCACTTCGTATCATCATCGGTCCTCATCTCTATGTCATTTAACCAGATCATAACATCTGGCTCCAATCGTTTTCCTGGATATTCCGTTGAGGAGCAAAATTTTGAACTACAAAAATATTTCATAGCACCCAATTGTTGTATGGGATTCTTACTATTATCTGAGATGGCCTGTGACAACTGCTGCGATAGCTGTGCAATATCTCCCCCAGTACTCCGCATAGTGGTTCCAACACCACTACCCGAAGGGTTAGGATCAGTAGGTGTTGTAATCATTGTGTCAGAGTCTTCTGTGTCAGAATCGTCAGAAACAGAGTCAAAATCGACAGAAACAGAGTCAAAATCAGCAGAAACAGAGTCAAAATCAGCAGAAACAGAGTCAGAATCGTCTGAATTAACTAATTCCTCAACTGGGTTTGGATTGCCCTTCCAATCAGAATCACTCAACTGCAGAACAAATTAAAAGAAAAAATATTCACTATTCACTATTTCTTCCTTCCAGTTCCTTTAAGTTATTTCCTTTAATTATTCAGAGTTGGGAATAACAATTAAAATAACTATCACCACCGCTGCTACCATATGTTGCCAGCGCTGCTATCCCACCGCTGCCACCATATGTCGCGCCTTCCCTTTATACAGAAATTATATTTATCTCGGGAATATTATCCTCCCCTATTTAGTACTTTGGTAGCGTGAAATATTAGACACTGGCAATGCGCAACTTCGGTTTTCACTATACACATTTACTCAGAACTGGGAACTGGAAGAAGTGAAAAAATGTTATGGCTTTTCTAGGCTTTAATTATAAAAAGAGTATTCACAAAATATTTACATGCATAAAAATCATGAGGTATTTTCCACCTCATTTCACTTCATATAAAGTTCCGTGCTAGAAACCGCACTAAAAATCTATACTCAGTTCATTTTATTACTAACACTATATTAATTAATGAAAGCTCTCATAAAAGTTCTGTGCTTTAAAATCAACCTTATATATTTAATCCTGTAATAGTCACTAGTGCTGTTATAAGTAAAGCACTTCCCTTCCCTTTTTATTCACTTATATATATTAAGTTACACTGTTACATTAGTACAAGAAAAACACATTTAAACGTTTAAAATCTTCTCTCCTTCCGTTTCTTTCTAAGTAACTAGGAGTCTTTTTTACCAGTCCCAGACGACAGACAGATATAATAGCACTGTTCACAAGTTGTACCCGCGATTACAATAAGCTTGTACTTTAACTCACTGTCAACAGAAGTGCTCTCATGTCGCCCCTGGAACTCTACTTCCTTTCGGTTTCAGTTACGTCCTCGTAGCGTTTCGCTGCCCCCCAGGCTGCGTCAGGCTGCGTCCACTCGCCACGACGGTTCCTTCAGCTCTGAGTAGCTCTGAGTCTCAACTGAGCTCCCTAACCTATCCTGGCCTCAAGGGTTGCCGATGTTCACCAGCAGGTCACATGGTTGCAAGGTGGGTGATGGCCTCACCCACTCATCCACTGCCCGCATCCACACGTCATCCACGCGTCATCCACTGTAGAGGCCCGAGCAAAGTTCCGCGTCAACATGCGTTCCCACGGCTGCAAACTGCAAAGTCAGCACGTGTTCCCACGGTGGTACTGCAGAGATCAGCACAACATCCAACCAACACCACCACTCCTCTGACTCTCTTTCTCTCTCCTCCTTTCTCTTACTTCCTCTCTCAACCTTCCTTCCTTACTCCACCTCCCTATACCTATTGTCCGCAACTGTATGTGGAGCTGACATCAAACTCCCTACTCTCTCTCTCTTCTGTCCGTGTATCACGTCCAGCAGGTGTACTCGTATCCACACCTGTTACAGCTGTGTGTCTGCTTACATCTGCCTGAGGAGAGGCTTGTCGGCTTCCCGACACAGCAATATAATACAGGATAAATTGAGTGGATTTACTATACTCTGTATTTAACAAACGGAGAGATTATGATTACATGAATTATCCTTAACACCTTCCCATTGATAACATGTTTTCTTTGATTCAGTCATTTTAACACCAGCTATAATTTTATTCAATTTAGGAAATCTACATAATAATAATTGGAGTCAGAGTTAATAAAAGCTACATCCAACATTTATTGCTCAAAAGTTTCCCCTAAATTTAACAAAATTATTTGAGGGTACCAGGAATTGCTAAAAATGCATCACCTGTTTCAACGAGTGAAGATCAGAAATTCTGTATTTAAGGTAGCCAAAGGAACATATTATATATAATAGTGCATTATAAAATTATTTGTTTTACCTGTCAAGGGTCCTCAACCTCTTTCAGCTCGGTTGATGAACATCTGTAGTCTGACTGAAGTGTGGAATCGAATAGTAACCAAGATTCTTTCTTATCTTTTAACTGAGGATCAAATTTCATGCAACCATAATAGTAATCAAGATGTGGGAATGACTCAGTTCCCACAGGTTAAAACAACTCGCCTACAGGTGTTATAGTTCAAGAG
This sequence comes from Birgus latro, assembly GCA_018397915.1. Lineage (NCBI taxonomy): Eukaryota > Metazoa > Arthropoda > Malacostraca > Decapoda > Coenobitidae > Birgus > Birgus latro. The sequence goes on from JAGKTI010010276.1 coordinate 12,005, forward strand.
ATTTTTATGCTGACATAAGAGTCAATACCTGAGAGGTCATCTCTGTTAATCATTGACTCAACGTTTGCCTAGTGGCTGCAGGATTTACTTTTGACCAGCATTTGTGAGATGTTTCCAACTATGGGACTAAGACATGTTGCTGGCGTTGAGGGAATACAATGGAGTACAAAGGTAAACGAACAACACCAGATCTAATGGTCTTTTTGAAGCTGTTTGTTACAGATAAGACTATGACTACTTCTATGAGTAAAAGATAAGAACAGCAAATCAAGAAACCTCCCTTCCCCCTCCCCCCTCCCACTTAAACCTCCAGCCAAAGCTGACAAGAAAATATGAAGTGGACCTACATCACTGAAATACTGCTATGAAAATTTCATAAGAAAATCGGAAAAGGAAAAGTGTGTTTTGTACTAATTAGTCTGCAAGGGAAAACTAACATTAATTTCAAATTATTGTATTGTTACTGTACGTACCACGAGCTGAAGAAGAGGAAAACAGTTTTTTTTTTCGTAGTATTCTGCCACGAAAATGTCGTTACTCTTCACTCTAGTTTCTCTACGTCTTTCTTGTAAAGCGGTGAACAGAACTGACCACAAAAGTATGAATTATGTTTCCTGATTTGAATGCGAATGTTCAGCCTATTAATTCAGTTAGTGTGATAGTTTTCTTTATTGATGCTGTTCGCTCTCGACTTTGTTTTAAATTACTTTTTATTATTCTTAAATATTTTTCTTCATTTTTATTCGCGAGCTGAGTAGAGTATCTGATGCTTTCGTTTTTACCCCCATTGTTTAGGACTTTGTATTTATTAAAATTAATTTTCTATATTATTTTGAGACCAGCTGAAGAGCTTATGAAGATCTCATTGAATCATCAGTCATTGTTCAGGGGTGTCTGCTCTGTTAATGATATTCGCATAAGTAAACTTTGATATATTACAACACAAATCATTGTCAGTACCATTTTAAGACAGAAACAGCACAGCATCCAAAAGTGAATCTTGAGGTACTGTGCTTGCAATCTGCATCCAATTTCATGCCATCCAATTAACAATAGCTATTTGCTTACGTTCTACAAACCAGATTTAATTCGCCATAGAACGTTGCCACTGACATCACAGACTTTCAGTTTTTCAGGGAACCAGCTATGGAGATTTTATCAAATGCTTTCAGGAAGCCAAAACAGACTATACTGATTTAATTTTGTCATACCTGTCAGTAATAGCAATGAAGGAGTCAAAGAAATTTGTAAGATGTGATCGAGTTTTTGAAAATCCGTTGTTTGTGTCTGTAGTCAAAATATCTTTTTTGTAAATAGTTAATTAAATGAGCTCTAGGTATTGCTTTTAACAACTTCCTAATAGATGTTTTGGCAACAAAATTGTAATTTCTGGGTTATGGTATATTGCCTTTTCTAAATACTCGTATTGGAGTTAAAGTTACTGATTCCAGTCATGCAGTATAGTGCCACTCTTAAGTGATACATTTGACTGAATATTTATGCTAAAGGTTTTGGTATTTCAAATTTTATTTCCTTCAAGACTCTTGGAGAAGTTCTGTCTGGCTAGGGTATTCTACTGATCTTACATTTTTTGACTGCAAACAGTACACTTCTCTCACTGATATTGCCACGCATTATGCATCCTACATCTACACTGAAAAAAATAAAAACAAATAAACGAAATAAGTTTTGTACTGACCTTTCTGCTGTAAAGTAATCGTTAAGAATGTTAGCCATCTCACTACTTTTGGTGTTATTAAGAACGCTTTTTTTTTGTTTTTTATGCTAACAATATGTACCTGAAGATATGTCTTGGTGTTATTTCATTAAATTTTCTTCGAACCAAGGTTATGATGAGTATTTTTATTCATTTCATTGGTTACAACTTTTTTTTTTTTTTTTTGAAGAGCGATTTTCTTTGTTAATGTAGCAATTTCTGAATTGATAGAGAAATGGCCTGCAGTCCTAATGGACCCTGGATCAAATCCCTCCTGGGGTAGGGAACAGTTTAAGAATTTGAATTTCATAAAAGCAGACTTTATTGATCTACCAGAGGACCCGTCTACATGTCATAAAAATACACCCGCTAATACCTACACACCAGTCCTGTATGAAGACAACCCAGGCATGTATTCATATATGGATGGTGGGTGTTAGCACCGGAATGGTGACATGTAGGAAGTGGTGACATGTAGGAAGGTTAGAGAACCAGAGAGAGACGGCCAGGAGAGAAGGAGAGTGAGCTTAAAGTAGGAGGACCGCAGCTAGCACAAACTACTAACCATCCACGGGTCACGCCAAGCTCTTAGCTTATATTCGAGTAACTGTCTTACAATAAACTCCATCGACCCCAACCTGTCTATTTCATAATCCCACTTAAAATACGAAGAGGATAACGGGACAGAGAAGGCCTACACTGATATCTCCTACAGCGCCTCACCATTACTCTCTCCTGGTGCCACTTCCATTGATGATCCAACCACATAACCTTCTTTATCTAATTAAACCCCCCGACAACGAACACTGACATTGGTGACAGCAGTAAACAACGATAAACTACGATAAACTACGCTCATCGAGATTGGCAGCTATGTCTATTAAGATTGGTCGCAGCGGTGAACAACAGTAAACTACAACAAATTACGTCTACTGACACTGGTGGCGAGTGGTAACAAAGAACCAACTACGTCTACTGACATTGGTGACGAGCGGCGGAAACGAACCTACTACAGTTAATCTACGCCTCAAGCGGTAACAACGAACCGACTACAAGCAAACCACGCCTTACGAGTTTATGAAACGGTAAACAACAGTGGTAAATGAAGCCGGTTGACGTCTTAATCAACAGTCAACGAACTGCTCTACAAGCAACAATCATCAATTAAACTACAAGAAAAATACAGTGAGAATAAAAAAATGGGAAACAAGCAACAACAATCAAAAGTGAGAAAGGAAGTGCATCTCCACTGTGCTAATAGTGTTTGTTGACCCAGCATGGTGATGTATCAACACATCTGACCTCCATTCCTCCCCCCTCCTTGAACCACCACCACGACCTCCATCTCCTCCATCACTAGCACCATCATTATCTTCTCCACCACAACTAGCAGAGTGAGGCAGCTACTCAGCAGTGTGTCATCATTTGCTGACCAACCTACTTCCTCACCTACCTACCACCCTACATACTTACCCACCTACTTACGTATCTACCTACGACGCAGTGGAAAGGCGTGGCACTGACAACGATAACGCAACATCTGCTAATCACCTGACCATCCCTCCTCCACCAGCCGACATCATCATCAACTCCCTAGCCAGTACTCCCACCACAGATAATATCAGTGAGTCGAAAATTGACTTCATTAGTTTAAATAGTACTGCTTCATTTATATACAACCTTACGTATATACACAGTGATAGACAATATATGTATCCTTACACCAACATATAATACATACATAAGAAAATCTAGGAAGACCAGACAATTAGAATATAAGTACACACATATTATTCATATTATAGTTACAAGGAAAATCAAATAAAAAAACCTAACACAAATGAAGTCAGCAACAGTATACTATACTCAGCCACAAACATGAGTACATATAACATACGCCTAAGATGAATTTTAAAATGAGCAAACATATCAAGTTGACTTCGCAATCTTTGGAGGACTATAGTATCAAGTGATGTGTGGTATAACGAAACTAAGTGAATACTGTATATATTGTAAGTATTACTTATTTAAATTTATATAAAATAAAATTTGGGGTTACATATAATATCAATTAAACATAAACTGTGCAACATAAATAAGCCAATAGACCTATTGTGTCTCAAATAAACAAGTAAGAAGGAACCAAAGGCCATGGGCCCATATACTGTTCCTTCCAAGAAAAAATAAAAACAATATTAAAGAGAGCTAAATTCAAGATCCGTTCATTTTGAGATGCCTGGACACAATGCGTTTGAAAGACTGGAGATCATAGGAAGTAGGGAATACAGACAGAGGAAGACAGTTCCAGAGTTGACAAGTTGCATAAATGAAGGACTGGGAGTAACGGTTAACTCTTGCATTAGAGAGTTGGACAGAAAAGGAATGAGAGTTTGTTGCTAGACGGGTACTACGTGCCCGTCGTAGAGGTGGAGGGATGCAAGCAGATAGTTCAGAGGAACAGTGACCGTTGAAGTAGCGATAAAAAAGAGATAAAGATGCAACAGTGCGGCGAAGAGACAGGGGTTGAAGGGAATCGGTGAGAGGAGGAGAGTTAATGAAACAAAAAGCCTTTGACTCCACCCTATTGGGAAGAGCTGCATGTGGGGAGCCTCCCCACACATGAGAGTTGTACTCCACACAGGGGCGAATAAAACCTGTGTACAAAGTCAAGAACTGTGCAGGGGTAAAGAAAGTTCGGAGTTGGCTTAGCACATCTAATCTCTTACGGACTTCAGAACTATTTGTCGCTCCTGCAAAATCACTCGATGTCACGATTTACAATACATAATTTCACGATGTAGAAAATTCTTGACATTAAGGGGGAAAATGAAATATGTATAACAAAGTATAGCTCTGTGTGCTAGGAACAACTATCGAGTCGATTATTATGAGAGAATCGACTAGTGAAATCAAGTGGCGATTTCACTTTTATGCTGGCTTACTTCGCCAGTTCGCTAGAGTCGAGAATTTATAAACTTTCTCAAAAGTACACAGCAGAGACTAAACGCTCAAGTAGGCTGTATTACTGTACTGTTGGCCTCTGAGAAAGTTAGTTTCTCCCCTTAACATTCAAAAAATAATAATAATAATAATAATAATAAATAGGATCTTGGCTGAGCCAAACTCATAGCTAGCACAACGGATTTAAGAATTAATATCAAGAGCTGGCCTAAGTACCAGTCGTGATTAATATAAGTAGTTGTGCTAACGTGGAGTAGCAAAAGTGTACTAAATATGTGGGGAAATCAAACACGACTGTTACATATAACAAAGCTCAAGAAAACGAACTGTAAATTTATTAAATACAAGAAATAAATTTACGTTTCATGAATCAATTCAAATCAAAGAAAGGGAAATGCACTCACTCAAACACTCAGACAAATAGCTAAATAACCAAAACCTTAAGCCTAGGAAAAACAAAAGAAAATACTAATCGGCATGGATGAGACCGTCACTAATACAGTCGATCACCAGGCTGGTGGGAGCTTTGGGAATTCACGCCAATACAGCTGAGACTTCTGAAATCGCTAAGGAAAGAGAACCGCTCGAGCTTTGTGCACAGCACACCCGCACTCCGAGACTATCGCTTGAAGTGACTGTGTTTTTGAGTGTCCAACGTAAGGGACGTATGAAAGAGGCGCGGCCAAGTAATGGCCAGGGAGGCAGAAGAGATAATTCAGAAATTATCGCACAGAGGAATGCATTGTCTGTACATAAAGACAATCACTCGCGAAAGAATGATGAAAGTTTTGAAAATCTGATGCAAATACAAGTACACGAGTGGAGGGTTGAGACTGGCTAACTCTCACGGACTTCAGAACTATTCGTCGCTCCCGCAAAATCACTCGATGTCACGATTTACAATACATAATTTCACGATGTAAAAAAATCGTGACAGTTGGGTTCCAGTCGTTACCACCAATGATTGTCTTCAGTTTTGAACGATAGCTCTTTGTTAGTCTGGAGCATATTTGTGATTGGTTATTAAGATTAAATGTCAGTACATAAAGATCTCCGATGCTCATTTCATGTTTTGTGACATTATCAAACTTTTTTCTCATAGAGGCCCATATTTTCGTCAGGTAAGGAGGCTCCATGGCACTTCTTCTTTAGCGATTAATTATTGAATTTAGCTGGTTAATATCCATTTGAACGTTATTTATGGAGAGTTTGGCGATATTTGAAAGATTTATATAACACAAAATAAGAGAGTAAGGTACAATAAGCATAATACATCATTTAGGAAAAGGTGGTAGGGAGCTTCCTAAACCGACGAGAATGCGGTCCACAGACAGAGCAAAATCAACGATATTTCCTCCGAATATTGATTGCTCTATAAAGCATTGTAATGACGTTTTCAGCAAGTTACAGTAAAGTCCAGTCTTGTGTATAAGGAGAGAGATTGCCCCCATTTTATAATGGATGAATTAAAATTTCCAAATGCTGCAGTTATCCACATGAAACATAAATCTGCAATCTGCCAATAATTTATTGACAGTTTCTGACAACAGAACTGATGGACGTTAGATTTATTCAGTCATTATCTTGTCATGTGAATCATTTCCTGTGCTGTTAGTATTACAGATGAGGCATTTTTTTTTATACAAGAATAACCTAAACCGCCTCCCATTCTCCTACGTTTGTCTCTATCTGTATATCTATTGCCAGATGCTCGAATCCCGCATGTGGTGGCCAAAAACAAAGCGCCTCCATGTCCACCTGTGCCCCGCCATTTCACTGCCCTCCTCCCAGCTCACACCCCTTTCTCTCGTATACCCCTCCACTCCATCCCTCCATCTCATCCGCGGCCTCCTCCTCCCTATCATCCCTTCCATTTCACTCACATACACTCTTCACCTAGTCTCTCACTCTCTATCCTCTCCATATTGCCAAACCACCTCAGTGAATTTCTCCTAACGCTTTCTATCACATCCACATCCATACCACAACGCTTCTTCACTTCCTCATCTGCCTCTCCATGTAACTCCACTTGCTGCTCTCAAATAACTCAGTTCCACTGCTCTCACTCTTGACTTGTGTCCTTCCAGCAAGGTCTAAGCTTCACATCCATACGTTAGAGTTGGTATCCCAATACTATCATGCAGCGACTTTTTTACTTCCTTGCACGCTTCCATATTTCTTATCACTGCTTTCAAAGAACCAGCCCCTTTCTTCCTTCTTGTGCCCTTTCAAGCATCCTTACTCGTCATACTAACCATGTATTTAAATGAACTCACGCTTCCAATTTTCTCGTAATCCAACCTCACTGTACATTCAGTGACTTTACTTCTCTCGAGGACCATTTCTTTACTCTTCTCTAGAGTCAGCTCTAGATTCCGTTTCTTACATACTGTTACGAAGGGGGATTTACCATTTAGGTGTTCGAGAATCTTCCTGATGTTTACCGTAGGCTAGTTCCGGTATCGGTACGAGTCAGAGCTGGCAGTTTGCCTGCTGTTAGTGAACGTAGTTATTTCGTAAGTTATGCATTAATTTTTATGCTCTTTTTCTCTATAATGTTTTATTTACGTGATTGTTCGTTAAACTATGTAATTTAATTTATGTTTGGTAATTGATTTCGACTTTAGAGTGTTATGTAATGTGCGAAGACTGGCATGTTTTGGTTGTCTCCGAGTTGGCAACTGTTGATCTCGTGGGAAGTAGATCATCCTCGAATAATGCAAGCTTATACTGTATAAGGAAGGGGATGAGACACTAGTAGTTTTAAGTTTAGTTGGACCTCAGAGTTTGAGTGAAGTTTAGTTTGGTGTAGTGAACTGTGTATATGTTCGTTACTTGTGAAGCAGTGAAGTGTTGTTGGCAAACACAAAAGTGTTGTAGAAGTTCTGTATATTTTCTGTACTTGTGAAAACAGTGTTGTCAAGTATTAAGTGTAATATCAGTGAAGTGTTGTCGAGTATTAAGTGCAATTGCAGTTAAGGAAGTTTGTATAGCTCTAGTGCTTGTGAGAACAGTGAAGTGAAGTTGGAAATCACTAAGTGGAATTATTTGGATAATAAAGACATTGAACTTTAAGAAGCCAGTGTCTATTTTCGCCTCAGATGATCTTGTATGCTGTACACCTAAAGGCTGACCATAGGAAGAACAACTCACTGGGAAACGTCTTTCCTATACTGAACTACTGCTGTTGGAGCCTGTGGCAGTGTGGGGACTTGGACGTAACAATACTCTTCCAAACTCATTCACTAAGCCTTGCAGTTCCCTTTCGTCTTCACTAAACAATACACTATCGTCTACAAACAACAAGCACAGGAAATTTCCAAATGCTGTCCTCTCTCATTAAAGCCACTCCAACATCCGCTGCAGTACCTTGCAAGTCTTGTGTAATTCCATCTATGTACCGATTGAACAACCACGGAGACATGACACATCCCTGATTCAGTCAAATATTCAAACAGAAAAATTCACATAGTTCACTATCCACACACACTGCAGTCTTAGCACCATCACACATACTCATACTCTTCACGTCATTCAACAGCTTCCCATTTACTCCAATTATTCGTAGCATTTTCACATTCCTTTTCTATCCACTTCGTCATATTGTTTTTTTTTCCAGATTCATGAAGGCCACATACACCTTCTTTCCCTTCTCTAGAAACCTTTCCACCAAGGACCTAAGGATGAATATCTGACCTACACAACCTCTTCTCTTTCCAAATCCTCCCTGTTCTCCAACTAAATCCTGTTATTTCCCTAACATTGTCAATAAGTATCCTACCATGTACTTTCCACGTTACACTAAGATGACAACGGCCCCTATGATTACTACACACTTCTTTTTCTCCTTTTCCTTTGAACAGTGGAATAATTATACCTGACTTCCAATCCTCCAGGACTCTACCTTCCACCCAGGTCAATCTGCACATCTTCCATATCCAGTCTACTACTATCTCTCCCCCATGCTTCATCTTTTCACTACACACTTCATTAATTCCTGGGGCTTTCCCCGTTTCGACTTTCTTCACTGCTTCCACTGCTTCCATCCTAATGATCTCTTCCTCCCTCCTCACCACCCTCCTTCTCGCAGACATTCTCCAGCCACTTATACTTGTGTTACTTTCATTCTCTATGTTTAAACAGTTCCTTAAAGTGTTCTCTCTGTCTGTTCACTTTTTCTCCCTTCTCCACTATCAGTCTACCATATTTGTCATCCACCTTCATACTAACTTCATCACCCTACTTGACTCAGTTTACCTCTCTCCAGAACATTGAGCATTCCCTCCACTTTACAGTCAAATTCCTTACAAATTTCTCATCCACTCTCTTCTTACTCTGTCTTACTAATCTTTTCAGTTCTCTTTTCCTCTCTACTTTTAGCTCTTTCTTCTATGTGTCAACTTCCTCCATGCCTCTGCTTCCCATGCACTCACTATATCCTTTCTTCATTTGCTTCACAGCTTGCCTCACCCCTTCATTCCGCCATGTTGTTCCTTGCACCCCCTTTCGTCTTCTCTTCACCCCACACACCACCTCACACGCTGCACAGGTTTCTTCTGTGACTATCCTGGACACACCTTCCACCTCCCCCATCTGCTCCAAATCGTTTTAATCCAATCGCTCCTCCAATTCTCTGTAATATATATATTTTTTTTCCATCCTCTTGCAACCTTTCTACCCTTCTTGTATTTTTCCTCCTGTCCTTCCGTCCTTCTGTTCCTCCATTGCAATTGAACCTTGACTTTCACCAAAACTCTGTATGCTCTTGCATCCATTAACATACCTTTTCATTCTACCATCCCCACACATAATGAGTTATTGCCTTTCATTCATTCAGTTCATCACTCACTCTTCTCATCACTAGCCACGTATACTCGTACATGTGGATCATTTTGTGGCTAAAGGGGGTATTGTCTACTGCCTGTCTCCTCCCAGCCATTCTCATCCACTTCTGAAGGCACACCCCACTCACCAACTACTCCATTCACCTTCATATTCCCTATTTCTCCGTTCATATCTCTAGTCAAAAATATCCTGCCACTCCTCCCAAACTTTTCCATGCATGCTTCCACATTTGCCCAAAACTCATCTTTCACTCTGCTTGCATTATCTTGTGATGGCACATACACACACAGTCGCCCACATTTGTATTCTCATTTTCATTCTTACCAAATTATCCATACTCTCTTATAATCTCCTTCTATCTCTTGCACACAATACATACACCCTCTTTTGCCCTTTCATTCTCACCTACTGCCTTGCATATACCCCATCGAAATTTCCAATCTCTTACACTCTCACTTCGCCATTTAGTCTCAGTTAATCCACACACATCCACTTTTGCACCCTCAAGCACCTGGACAATCTCTCTCTCTCTCTCTCTCTCTCTCTCTTTCACCTCATCGTTACCACTCCTTACATACCATGTTGCTTTTGTCACTACAGAAAATTCTATAACCAGGTAAAATAAATTTTGCTGTGAGGCAGTTTTATTCAGTATTTAAACCATAACTCGACAATGCCAGTTATATTAAAGTCCTCAGGAAAAGTATGAGTTTCTAATTAAGTAACTCACTTTGCAAACCACTCAGTACTGAGGAAAACTTTAAACATGTCCATTTCTTCGACAAAGAGAGTTTTGACTATTTGTCCTACTCTGAAGGCACTTTATGTTAACTTGTCATCTCATGAATTCTGTACATTTTTTTCTACAGAAGAGAGCACAGCATCGTTCAAGGGATGGCCAGGAGCGGGGAAACATATGAGGAGTTGCCATGTATGATGAAACAGATGAGGACAATTGCAATGCCGAAACTGTGAAGATGAAGATGAGGAAAGGAGGAGAGGATGATATGATGTTTCATTGTGGTGCCTGAAAAAATTATGGAGAGGTATCCAAAACTAGATGAACTATGGAATATTGGCGGAAAGCTGGAGAGTGAAGGAAAATCAGCTTATTACAAGAGACCAAAGAAAGTTGCACAAAAAAAAAATAGAAGAATGCTAGTGCATGAATGGTTATAATGATGTTGTGAGTCTCTGGTTTGATACAGGTGCAAGTGGATTTCCTATATTCGACAGGAAAAGCAGGTTAAGCATGAGAACAACTGCCGCTCCGCTCGGTCACTTGCTTGTCATGCCTATCATTCCCAGACGTTTTATTTATCTCCATGGTGGTAATGAAAGTTTAGCAACTTCCCATCCCCTTTGTATGATTTACCTTTTACTTCGGAGACGGGTGAGGATCGTCAATTGTATTAAATTTAAAATTGAGTAATCCATGTTTTTGCAATAACTGTATTTAGATTCAGGACTTATAAAAGCATACTTTAATGTGTACAACAGAACTCCTCACCAGTGTCAAGTGTATGCAGGCCTTCTGTAAAAACATACATATATAAATTTAGTAAAATAAAAAATTTTGCAAAACCTCCCTGGAGTCAGGTCTAAAAACGCCTTTGCCACTGAGAGAGTAAGTTACGGCATTGATGAAGGACTAGTTACCTTCCATCACCCAGCCTGGCGCCTAACATACAGGCACCTACATTGTTGTATCGAGAAATTGCAGGTTAGGTAAGATTTGAAATTTTGATAATTTTATCTATGAAGGTCAGATGTAATGGGCTGGTTCCAGAACGGAGTCAGCATCCCTCAGTCATGCCACAGGATGCACTGTTTACGAGTTTCTTTTTTTCCTCTATTACTTCATATCTTTGGGTAATTTGTGTAAGCCTGGAAAGGTCTGAATTTTAGTTCTGATCAACAGGTTTGTCATGAGTTTCTAGGAAAAAGAATGGAGGAAGAAAATTGTGCTGGAACTTTTGTTAGGGTTGCTTGGATTGAAATACAGAGAGATAGGCGAGTGGATGGATAGATGAGTGAAAGAAAAAAAAATGTTAAGTGAATGGATGAAATGATACATGACCATTCAAACGGATTTGTGAGTTGTGGTAAAAAATATAAATGTATGGATGGATACTCAAGTAGATAAATAGATAGATAGCAAATAGATAGATAGATGGATAAACATATCAAATAGATTGATGAGTTGATAAACGAATGATAGATAGAAGAATATACTGTACTTATGAGTTTTGGTCCAGGCATTAATACTGTTGTACAAGATGAGGTATGCCAAGCGTCATCATTCTCTCTCTCTCTCTCTCTCTCTCTCTCTCTCTCTCTCTCTCTCCTAAAGGTAAACTAATATCCTCATCACTAGATCCTATTGGTTTTAAATTAATATTATTTTTTTGCATTAGTATCATTAGCTGTACTGTAATTAATGGAGACATCTTTGGAATTCATACTTTTTCTTCTGTATATTTGTTCTAAAATTAGTTTTCTGAAAAGCGCACGAACGTGATTACATTTAATCTGCATCCACAGGTGTTTAGAACCATCCTTGCATGAAGGTTTGGTCTTGATTGTGAACCAGACTGGAGCGTAAACCTTCACAATGAATTCAGCAACTGTTCTGAGAGTATCGCAAGGCCTTTCTGTCGCAACATACAAACGCAGAACTCGATTGACCAGTGTGATCCAGCGAGACATAACTAGTTTTCCTGGCTGACGTTGTGACAGAGACGGAGCAATTGCCTGTGATTACTGCTTGGCAAATATCCAGTAAATACTGCTTATCCGAACTCAAATCTTCAGCGTTGACATCCGGAAATTCACATTTTATTGGCTCAAAAGCAATAATTGACATTTTCTCACAATTTGCCAATAAAGAACCGACTGGCCCTGAGAAACTTCTTGGTTCTGTCGTGCAACCATCCAGATGTTCGAACAAATGACGTAGAGAAAGTTCATTTGCATGGAGAAGGCAAACAATCCACTGCAGAGGACGTGTGACATGTTCTTCAATGTGTCTTATAACACCGCCCTTCTTCCCTGTGTTCACTGCAGTGCCATCACACCCAATTGCCACCAGCTTCTGAACATCTATGCTATTTTCACCAAGAAAATGGATGATGGCCAGCTTTATGCTGCAGAACTGCTTTTCATCTTTAATGGGACCGAGATAGTTGGAGCCAGGCTCCTGTACCAGTGATATATATTCGTCTACAGTCACTCTCCGGTGAGCTGTGCCATCGGCTGTTTCGAGAGTCAGTATTTAATCCCTTCTGCCATCAAAATATAGGCCCTGTATTTCAGTAGTAAGACTTGCCACTTCAGCACGCATGGTTTCACGATACTTTTGCTGTTCTCTTCTAACTTTGCTTCTGTCGATGATATCACTGCAGTCCTCAGATATTACTATGCCATAGTCTTCAAAGACTGCAGATACGATCTCTGCCACTGCTCTATCTGAAACTGTATGTCACATCGAAGCCCTCACAGTATTCTCTAGCCGACAACTCTGCTGTGATGCTGCTTGAGAAGTACATGGAACAGTAGAAAGGTGTAATGTTTGCAAAGTACATGCAACAGTAGCAGATAGTATTTCAGTGTCAATATCTGTGCTTTCGCAAGGTTCATCTTCTGCAGAACTGCTAAAGCTGCTTTCATTTTTCTCTGATGTCCATGAACTGGCAGTGGCTTCAGGGTGATACGGGGCTACCCTGTCTTGTTCCTTCGACTTTCTTCCCAGATGCTCCTGTATCCTCTTTGTAGCTATGTTGTGAAGTGGCCCTATCATCATCTTGCGTGTGGTTCGTTGATCTTGAAGAAAAGACATTTCAGAAACTGGAACCTAGCAAGGCTTTGCATATGAACATGATGAATGGTTAGCATATAAGCATGCTTCAATGTCGAATATCTTCCTGGCTTGCTCCTTGAATTCAGTGACTTTCTGTTCATATGGGTTATTTCTTTTCGACATTGGGTATCTCACAAGTTTGAGATATTTATCATGGTGATTTCATATCAGCTGTATAATGCAGGCTGATGTCACAGTATGCATTGTTACGAAGGGGGATTTGCCAGTTAGGAAGTCGAGAAGCATCTCACTGATTCTAGATGTTTACCGTGGGCTTGTATCGGTACGAGTCAGAGTTGCCAGTTTGCCTGCTGTTAGTGAGCGTAATTATTTCGAAAGTTATGCATTAATTTTTATGCTCTTTTACTCTATAGTGTTTTATTTACATGACTGTTCATTAAATTATGTAATTTAATTTAAGTTTGGTAAATGATTTAGAGTGTTATGTAATGTAAGAGGACTGGCATATTTTGGTTGTCTCTTAGTTGGCAACTGTTAACTGTCGCACCGTCGAGTTCGTGCTAGAAGTTTCCTGAATAATGCAAGGTTATATAAGGAAGGGGATGAGATATTAGCAGGTTTAGGTTTAGATGGGCCTCGGTCAGTTTGAGTGAAGTTTAGTTGGGTGTGTATATTTTCGGTACTTGTGAATGCAGTGAAGTGTTGGTGGCAAACGCAGAAGTGTTTTAGAAATTCTGTATATTTTTGGTACTTGTGAAAACAATGTTGTCAAGCAGTAACAGTAATAACTGCGAAGTGTTGTCAGGTATTAAGTGTAATAACAGTTAAGTGTTGTGAAGCATTAAGTGTAATAATTGCGAAGTGTTGGCAAAGTGAAGTGTTTTTGAGTATTAAGTGCAATTGCAGTTAATGAAGTTTGTATAGCTCTAGTGCTTGTGAGAACAGTGAAGTGAAGTTGGAAAGCATTAAGTGGAATTATTTGGAAAATAGAGACAGTGAACTTTAAGAAGCCGGTGTTTATTTTCACCCCAGCTGATCTTCTGTGTTGTGCACCTAAAGGCTGACCATTAGAAAAACGACTCAATGGGCAACGCCTTTCCTATACTGAACTACTGCTGTTGAAGCCTGTGGCAGTGTGGGGATTGGGACGTAACAGTATTGATGCTTGGGGTCCAAGTTTATTTAATTTTGACAGCCATGACATCAGACACTTCTGCAACTGTTTGTTCTTTTTCCGAATAACTTTTCAAATTCAGTCTGACCCACTGATAGTCCATAAGCATGTCTTCAATGGTTGGCATCCTGTGCTAGTTCATTCTTTGAGGATTACCGAAAATTTGGCATGACAGAGGTTTTCTCAGATAATGCTCAGCCATCTTGTCACCATGCCCCAACACTCAAATTACATAAGAAATGCAACAGGACATTGCAGGCTTAACAAACTAGAAGTATTATATGCATTATACAATATATACACTCAAGTACTAATAAAACACTTGAGAAGCATGTACCTGAAACCTTATTTGCCATGTCCACTAATGTATTTGATATGACTGAACATGTCCCGGCATATATAATTAGCAATTTTGGTAGAGGGCAGAAAACGTCGGTTTTAGAATGCCAAATTTTACATGCAAGATATGTGGGACAAATAACAACTTTTAGGGGGTATTGCATGTCATAATTCAATTTTTCAGTTTTTCACTCCACCGTATGTCATCTTTACAGAAAATGGAAACCAAAATGCTTTCATTTCCAAAAATACTTCCTATGTTTACTCTTTGTTTATTGGTTATTTTATGTATTGTCATCCTTTGTGCTGGTACAACCTTCCCCCGACTTGTAGACAGATACTAGTTTCTTTACCGTTCTACAGTCTGAGGTCCAGTGACCGATAGCTTTGTGTCGCCTACAATAGTGTTGACACCCTTTTGCTTTGTCTCTGTCCTCTTTATTTTATATGTAACATTCAGTTATTGTGTGGCATGGATTTGCACAGTAGTAACATAGCCTATCTCTCGAGTTTGACCTATGAGGTGATTTAGTTTATCTTGGTCTTTCTGAAGCACGTTGCCTACTAGGGCTACGCCCGAATTTCTGAGCCTGCCTGCTGCCTGGTGTGCGTGACCGAGTTCTTGAGTTTAGTTGACTATTTGTTTGTTTGTACTCTGGTCTCGACTGTCTTTGGTCTTTACGTGGTCTTGATTTACTTATCCCTGCAACATTCTCTGGTAATTTCATCTCTGTCTTATTGCCTTGTGATATATCAGTCACAGAGGCTTTGCTGCAGTTCAGCTTCACTTCCTATATAAAATCTAGTAAGAACATTCCTGGGTTATTTGGTAGTATTTTTGCGATTTTTAACACTCTTTCAGGCAATTTACATAATGCTGCTATATACTCAATGATGTCAACGACACCCATTGGTGAAAAATTGCCATCATCTTCTACCAATGTGAGTTTTTTTTATGCTAGCCAACAGACATCTTTTAACGGTGGAAACGGCTGCCATTATTTCATCCAAATCTGAGTCAGACTGTGTTTGTTTCAAATACTCATCAATTTTATGTAATTTTGGGACTACACAACCTAGAAAATTCCTGTCTCCAAAGACCTTCAAGAGGAATTCTGTCTTAAACTCATCATATGTTTCAGCTCTCCACAACTTGTCTGCCTTAAGCAATTTCCCAGCTGAGGAACGTTCCTAATCTAGCTGGGGAAAAAAAAAAACTATTTTTTTCCCTTCACATCTCAGATGTTCCTTCTAATGAAATATTGCTAACATTCATCTATCACTGTCTGGATATCTAATCTGTTTCTCAGTACCTGAAAATTTTGTGAGATTTTTGTCTTCATGGTATACATGAACTAGTACTGAAGTAGTACATAAATTTTGTGGAGGAGGTAATATAATAGCTTTGTCTGTTTTCACTGGAATATCCTTGCAATTATCAGTAGAAGGTAATCCATATGTTTTTCCTGATCTGTGTACTTTCTGATTCAGGTTATGTTGATTATAATAACTATGTACACTAGTTCTTAAAACCTTATTTTTTTATGTCTAATTACCACTCTGAACAATCATCATTATTCACCTCAGAGTAAATCTCTTCTGTTTGTTGTTGTTTAGTTTGTCTTTTTGGTGGGTTCTTTGTTTGCTGAGTTTGGTCTTCTGCTCGTGCTTCTTGTGTAGGGTTTACAGCTTCTCCTTGTGTAATGCTATTTGGCTCTTTAAGTTCGTTTTCTGTTTCTAGTAATTGTGTAGAGCTATTAGGAATTGCTAATGCTGATTCTTCTGGCACTAAGTTTGTTGGCCTTTTAAACATACTGCTATTTACTCACTAAATCGCATTTTACATTTCTTTTGATTGTTCACTAAAGTAAAATTATAAAGCACATACTAAATATCAGTGTAAAGTGTATATTGTGTGTCATTATGTGGATACGTAGGTTATATGACTCGGAAATCTACATATATACATACATAAAAAAATATACTATATAAATATA
>JAGKTI010010277.1:0-28854 GCA_018397915.1 Birgus latro
TCGTGGTATCATCACTGTCATCTTTATACAGTCTTGTTATCATCACTATAATCTTTATATACTCTTGGTATCAACACTGTCATCTTTATACAGTCTTGATATCATCACTGTCATCTTTATATACTCTTGGTATCATCACTGTCATCTTTAAACACTCTTGGTATCATCACTGTCATCTTTGTTCACTGTCATCTTTATACAGTCTTGGTATCATCACTATCTTTATACAGTCATTGTATCATCACTGTCATCTTTATACAGTCTTGTTATCATCACTGTCATCTTTATATACTCTTTGTATCATCACTGTCATCTTTTCTAAACACTCTTGATATCATCACTATCATCCATTTACAGTCAGTCACGTATATTACAGATAGTGGGCAGTGTCTTTCAAGCAGTTAAAACTAGACTGAAATATGAACACTGTGGCCCCCTCACTCACAAAAAAAATAAATAAATAAATAAAAATAAAAGTAAAAAGTTGAACATTAGGTGGAGTATACAGCCAGTTGTGTGTGTGTGTGTGTGTGTGAGAGAGAGAGAGAGAGAG
Source organism: Birgus latro (assembly GCA_018397915.1). Classification (NCBI taxonomy): domain Eukaryota; kingdom Metazoa; phylum Arthropoda; class Malacostraca; order Decapoda; family Coenobitidae; genus Birgus; species Birgus latro. The sequence continues at coordinate 554 of JAGKTI010010277.1, forward strand.
AGAAGCCATTACATCATCCAAGTTGCCACAGTTACCTCCCCTAATTGTTACCCAAAGTGCTCATTTTACCTGCCAACCCACAGAGGATGGATGGACACCTGAGTCAAGTGGCGCCAGCTGCCCACACCGGGATTTGAACCCTGGCGCTAACAGGCCGGCATTTCGTAGCCAAGCATCACTAACCACAAGGAAATATTGAAAGTCACCCTCAGGGCCCTCCTGTTAGAGCTTCACAAGGGCAGAAAAAGATCATGCATTATTTTATTTTTGTGTCATAATTGAATATAATGTATTTGATTATCAGGTGTATTGTATAATGTTCAAAGCAATCTAAACCAGACGAAGAGATATGAAAAGTCATCTTAAAAATCTTAAAAATCCTCAGTTTCATCATGACAGGCAAAAGATCATGCATATAAAAATTTCTGGACAGACTAATCCTTGGCATATTTGGGGATGATAATGTGCGGCATATTTGGTGATAATAAGATATAGTGTATTTGGATATAATAAGGTGGGGCGTATTAAATTTCTGTGTGAAGACAGGTAGCAGTCAAGGGAGCAGGCTTGGTGTGTATATGTGTGTGTGTGTGTGTGTGTGTAATCTGCTGGCTCATGCACTCTCATCCATCAAATCTGCAGTGGTGTCCTCTTGTCACGGGGGTATAAGTGCAACAGCCAATAAACACCTCTTCCTTGCTCACTATCTCAGCTTATGCTTTCACCTGCCAGTTTTTTAATTAAGAAAAATCATCTGGTGGTTCCAGTATGGGGGGAGGGGGGAAGAAAAAGAAAAATGTTTGAGTAAAGAGTTTAACATTTAAAACCGGAATTATATAGTTTTAACCCTTTCAGTCCAATGACCCATTTTTTCAGTGTGTTTTGGTATCTTCAGATGATTATTTTAAAGTTAAAGGAGATTCTGTAAAATACAAAGGTTTAATATAATCTAATTTAGTACCTTTACTGCTAGAGATTTCCCTGAAGTTGCATGAAATAGTCTACTGATTGCTAGATTAAGAGAGAGAGAGAGAGAGAGAGTTGGATGGAAGGTGTTAAAAAATCACCCTTCATTAACTCCAAACACTACTAGAGGTCTTCCTTGTGCAGAGTAGAATCATCTGGAGGTAGCAAGAGTAAAGGCCTCGTATTACAGTACTGTACATAGTTTCAAGAGTGGAAAAAAATCCTTAGAAAAAAAAAATCATATGGATGCAGCAAGAATGGCCCCCCCAAAATGACTGTCTATTCTTGTATCTGTCTGTCAGTCTAATTTATCTATCTTTCTGTGTATGTACAGTACTGTATGTATGTATGTATGTATATCTGCCTATGGCTTAATCTGGGTAGGGGTGGCGACAGACAATTCACCCACCTAAAGCAACAAATATATATACAGTATATGTATATATATATATACTGTGTATTAAAATCAAAATGATAAAAAGGTAAATTATCTTCATATTAAAAGAGAATTCAGGAGCAAAATTTCCCCCAAGGGCAAGCCCACTGAGGGAGGCTTTTATCCCACATAATGGCATTTCCCCCAACCCCCTCTTGGCAGGCCATTATTAGATTACATTTTTCAGTCAAGAGAATGCTCTACTGGTTTCCCATTACCTGATGAGAGAGTTTAAGTGATGGTAAGTCAGGTGCTTTATTACCTACTGAACCTCTCTCTCTCTCTCTCTCTCTCTCTCTCTCTCTCTCTCTCTCTCTCTTCCTTTGACTCACTCAGCTGAAAAAATGGTCAGTCATCAGCTGAAGTAGAATACTAGATTAGTTAACTGTAATAATTCTAACACCCAGGGTCCTTTAATTAATGCACATTTAGTGTATAAAATCATCAGTCAGTACCTAAAATTAAATACAAGAGTTTTTCTGATGCTAAGAGGATTAACTATGTTCTTTAATGGATAGTTTTTGTTCATAGTCACTTCTTATTCTGCTTCTTTCGTTTCATACCACTGCTTAACACTACTACTTGACACAGATTTCTGCTTTTCCTTTTCATAATGTGGTATCCATATTATTGTCCATGAATAGTATTGTAATATATGCTGGTATGGATTAATGCTACACAGTTCCCCCTGCCATGAAATGCACACACCTGAGAGGTATTCAGGAGAGTGCTTATGTAAATCAGTCTTCAGTGGCACCCAATATTTCAAATTTTTCACCACTGTTGTTTCCTGTATTTCCCTGGAGCACAGCCATTGTGAGGGGGAGCCATCTTAGAATTGTGACTCAGGACCAAGATCTCTTTTTAATATGAATCTTACTCTGTTTGCAGGATAAGCCACACTACATTGAAGTTCATTGTTATCAAAAGTTGTGTTTGTGTGAGTTTGTGTGTGTGTGTGTGTGTGTGTTTGTTATTCATTCTGGTTTGGTGTTTAATTGTATGGTAGCAGCATGATTGAAGACCAGAGTATAAACAAAAAACCTTATGTGCAACTTAAAAAAGGTTCAGGTCTGAGATAGTTACAAAGGCATCTGTTGAGCTCTCAAAGTATGTAAATATAAGGCCAGCTTCTGAGATAGTTGCAAAGGCACCATTTCAGACTCTTGGCAGACAATCCATCAGCAAGGTTGTCACTTACACCACCCACCTCATCAGGATAAAAGCCGTGCCGTACCGTGCTTTAGCTGAGGCCCAGTTAATGACCCGAGGTGCTGGTGGTAGTGATACGTTTACCTGATGACAGGGAGTGTGTGCAATACTTAAATTGAGCTTACTGGGTATATTTTGCTGTGGCTGTATGAAAATGAAAGTTTTATACAGTAGTGTCTATCTATCTATCTATTGCCAGACACCATAATCCCGTAAGGGGTGGCCATTTGACTTTGAGTTATTTTTTTTTACGGGGAGGGGCACTAACCCTCCACCAACCCACTTGTTGACATGTAGGGAGCACGTATGGTTTGGTTATATGGTTACCACCCAGCGTTGTAAATGGTTTCTTGGCTTACAGGAAACCATTTGGCTTGTCACTCAATGTAATGCCACCTGTAAAGGAAAGAAAAGCAGTAAGAAGTGACAGGAAATATAGGAGAAATAGGAAGAAAGGAGGGCAGGCACAGAAAAAGAATGATAAAGGCTAAGGAAGAAGTAGGCAGCACTACATCAAGTGAGTGGATGATGGTCGCCACCACCTACCTACTACAGTAGTGTACTTTACATAATTACATTTGCTCAGTGTAAGTTAATATGGTGCTGAAATGTCATACCAGTTTCCAAGGTCTGTGGTGCTTACAAACATTTAACCTTTACTAACTTCAGTGCTCTGTACCTCCTTGATGTATTATATCTTATTTTTTATTTCTTTTCATCTTTATAACCCACAAATCCATTTTTTTTTTCTTAGAGGAAACCTCTTGTAGTGAATGAGTTAGTGATGGTATTAGCTAACCCCCTACAGTTCATAAAGTCTTTACTAAACTAAATATAATTGTTTGGAGATAACGAGAATGCAATAAAAACTGTATCATCCAAGTGAAAAGTTCAAGCCTCTTTTCAAGTTATTAGACCAACCCCTCTCAGATCGTGTCCACATTTGCCTAGCTTTGGAATGAATGGCAGATTTTGCTTGGCATATAATAGGGGGAGTTCTGTGTTGTGTGTTGGCTAAGATGGATTTTTGTGTTGCACAGTACTACAGGACAAGGGGTGGCAGTGGTTTAATCATAAGCTCACTCAACCTGCAAGCAAGCTGTTCCAGGTTTGAAAGATTGTAGCTTCGCAGAAATTGTTTGCCCAAATGACCTATATGTATTAACAGGCATTAATCTAAAGCTGCTTCCTTCTTCTGCAGGATGAGCGCTTCAACCGTGAGATCGATGGCATGACAGGGTACAAGACTCGCTCCATGTTGTGTATGCCTATAAAGGACAGCTCTGGCGAGGTTATTGGGGTTGCTCAGGTGAGGGATGCAAGAGTTACAGTGTAATCTTAGTCATAGATAGTTTATAATACTGTAAGGACCATTCTCAAAGGTTAGAATTTCAAATATAATTTACTATTTATTTTGATGTGTATAAAAAAAAAAAATGGTTTTACGCCTGGTATCCCCGATGGGCTAAGGCGTTGCCCCTGGATAGAGGACTTTTGGGTTGGAGCGTGTAGCATTTTATGACCAGATGCCCTTCCTGATGTCTACCAATGACCCTTGGGTGGATTCGATCCTCCGACCCTACGGCCAGAGCGGAGCGCTCTAACCCACTGAGCCGCGGCTGCTACATTTTGATGTGATGTGTATACATATGTATACAGTATTTTGATGTGTATACAATCTGGGTTTGTTTACATTATGTCACATTATATATATACAGACCATTGACTGTGCTATTATGTGTAGTCCATTTACCTGATGACAGCCCTCCATGTGCTGCTGTCTTGAGCCATTTTCTTTTAAGTCCCCCTAGCCCAGTTGTCTTCATGCTGGACTTCACCCCACATTTTCCTTGGTCTGCCTTTGGGTACTCATCCTCCACATTCACATCTGTAATTTTGCTCAGCCAGTCATCTTCCATCTTCCTCCCATCATGTTCAAACCATTTCATCTGACTGGTTTCCATTATCTTTGATATTTCGTATTCCAAATCCCTCCTGCAGCATAATGTTCTTATTTCTATCATTCAGTGATACACTAATCTGTCTCCACATTCTCATTCTCTGCATTTCAATCCAAGCTGCATGTATCTTCATCTCTTATAATCCATGTCACAGCCATGCAATATAACTCTTCCCTCACATGTTTGTAGAAAGTACCCTTGACACAGTGGATGACCATCTCTGTTGTCAGAGACAACAGTTCTCTAAATTTCTTGCATCCACTTCTGACTCTAGCATTGGAGCTAGCTTCTGTTTGTCCTCGCACCTAATATGCCTCTGGTAATAAAACTCCGCACTTTCTATGTAGCTGTCTCCCCTGTTGACACTGTTTCCACAACTTAGATATCCCATCATATTACACATTGGAAGTTAGTAATAACCGTACAGACTAATGTAGATATAATATTACCACAATTTTTATGGGCCCAAACATTGCAGGTTGTAAAGAGGATAGATTTTCTCCCAACTCCATTAGCATTCAACTGTCCCTTCTCTTAAACCTAGAGTTGCACACTACTTTGTCTTAGGCAGCTCCAGTTTCCAGAATCCTTTCTCCTTGAGTGTTTCTGATACCCTAACCACAACAACCTTAGATTCTATGAAATCATCAACTCTGTCTTCCAGCAAATCCATTCAGGTTGCCACCAAACACTACAGTATACTCATTCTTCACTGATTTAGGAATGTGTCATCAGTGTCATTTATTTCAGATTCTTTTTTCAAAGCTTTGTAGGAACACAATGCATCCTTACCTGAAGCCTTCATTCACATCACAGGTTATCAACAAGCATGAAGGCCAAGTGTTCACTGCGAATGATGAGAAAGTTTTCGAGTCCTACCTTCAGTTCTGTGGTATTGGCCTGAAGAATGCTCAGCTGTATGAACGGTCACAGTTGGAAGTCAAAAGGAATCAAGTAGGCTTTCATGAATTTAAAACATTTGTAACAGATTTGTATTAAAGTAGTGCATGAGATATTTTACTGTATTGTACATTGCTTTTAAAAATGTGCTGTAAGATTCAAGAAGGAAACCTTTATTGCATTGGTTCTTTGCAACTTGTTTACATTAAGTGCTACTTTACTGTACTAGAAAGGGATTTTTAAAAATAATTATTGCAGTGTATGTTTAGGTAGCTGTACTTTACTGCTCTAATAGTGTGAAATGCTATTGATTCTGAAGTAGCTGGCAGTCCATTGTATATTGTTATGTAGAGATAAGAAACCAAAATAATCATTTTTATACTGTACCCTGCTATAAGTTATACAAGTCAGTAGCTGCTTTGTGATGTAATAACCATTGCCCTTGTAGGTCCTGCTAGACTTGGCAAGGATTATATTTGAGGAGCAGAGCACAATAGAGCAGATAGTGTACCGCATCATGACCCACACCCAGAGTCTTCTGCAGTGTGAGCGTGTCCAGGTAAAATGCTGTGTTCTACCTTGCTCCCTTTTGTTTTTCATTGTTCTCCTAATTTATATATCACTTTAAAAATTCTTCCTAGTTATTGTTTAATTTCAGATCTCCTTTGTGCTGTTCTGTCACTCCAAATTTCCCCTTGTGTCATTTTTATAATTCTTCCAACTTAACATCACCAGATATTATTGTCTCTCAAGTATTTTTAAGATTCAGTTCTCCTTTCTTCCACTGTGTCTTCCCAAATTTTCCCATAATTCTGTTATCTTATGTTTTAATAATTTTGTTGTCATAATGTTGTTATCAGTCTCAATCCTTCTTTTACCGTTTCTTCACTCTTATTGTATCCTTCAGCTTTCACATCTTCCTTTCTCTTGAACCCATATTCTAATTACTGTATTACATTTATTTATTTACTTAGTGTTGCTCTGAAATAATGGTTATCTTCCTGCATAACATTTACTTTCAACCAATGTAATAGCACTGCGGTACAGTACACTCTTTGCAGTCGAAGTGAACCAGGATGTGAATGATTGCTGATACTATATATTTTTTTTCAGGTCTTGTTAGTGCATGAGGCATCTCAGGGAACTTTTTCACGGGTATTTGACTTGGAAGTTAAAGATCTGCAGGGTGATGATGCAGAAAACCGTACTAGTCCATTTGAGTCACGATTTCCTATCAACATTGGAATCACAGGCCATGTAGCCACAACAGGAGAGGTGAGTTTATTTTAAGATATTCAGTATTGTGGTGTCTTTTTTAGTTTACTCATGCAATCTCCTGATGTTTTTCCTTTGATATGAGGTAGACTTTTTGAATTAGAAAGGTATAGTCTTTATTCCTCTCATTAGCATTAGAGATTTTTTCTTGGTTGAATTAAATAATTTGAAAGCAACCATAGTAAACTGAAAAATTCTAGGGATTAAGAAGTAGTTTTATATAAAGCAGAAGTAGATTCATACATATAATTTCATGCCTGGGAGGTATGTTACAGTATACAAATTGACAAATAATTTTTTGAATCAGATTTATACAATTTACAATGACTATTAGTGTTGGCCAACAGCATTCTGCAGTAGTGAAAAATATTTTCCAAGTTCCTGAGTATTTTTCTATATTTTGGTAAATATTTTCCGACAGACTGTGTGTATTGTTGATGCTTATCAAGACCCTAAGTTTGACAAGTCAGTAGATGAGCATACAGGATTCTGTCACAGATCTATCCTGTGTATGCCAATTAAAAACACTGCAGGGAAGATTGTTGGGGTTGTACAGCTTATCAATAAGTTTGACAACCTTCCATTCACAACCAATGATGAGAACTTCCTGGAAGCATTTGCCATCTTTTGTGGAATGGGAATCCACAATACCCACATGTAAGTAAAATTGCATTCATAATTGATATCTGTAAAAGTACTGTGCATTGTTGAGCCCTGTAAAATGTTGTGATAAGGCAATTAAACATAAATGGACCTGGCATGAAGTGGAGAAATGATGTAGAGGGCACTGTCATATAAGTATCTTATGAGACAGGAGATTTATAATCAGGCCAGTGGATAAAAATCTAAAGTTCAGTAACTTATTTAGAAATGCCATTCATCCATATGTTGTCCAGTCCTTATTACATCATCAGAAATATAGGGACCCAGGGGTAGGTTGCTTAGTCCAAAAATTTGGAGGTGGGGTCACTGTTCACTCGCTTCTAAGTGGCATTACATTAGCAGTTAGCCTCAGCCACTCCTAGGATTTAGACTCATAAAAGACACTTCCAGTTGAAGTGCCATAGCCCAGTATACCATCTGGCATCCATTTGTTAATGTGGTTACCACCCAGCATAGTACTATATAGTAAATTGTGTTTCATGGTTTAAGGAAAACATGTGGCTCATCACCAAATGTAGAGTAACTTTATAATAGTAGCACTACAGCAAGTGAGTCGAAGGTGGCCATCCCATCTGCCACTTTAAGACATCTCTGATAATCACAGGGTCAAGTCCTGGTCCGGAGTCAGTGATCTAATCTCTTTCTCATGAACTGCAGTCATATATATACATGTCCACAATGATGATAGCTGTCAGTTGAACAAAATTAGGAATTTTTTTGTTTAATAACCTAATAGAGTCCCTAGAGAGCTGGCGAGGTGGGCAGTGAGAAAGCCTGGGATCGAGGCGTGGCTGGTTAGAGTCGTTATGTCCATGTATATGGGTACTCATACCCAGGTAAGGGTGAATGGAGATCTGAGTGATGAGTTTTCCGTGAATGTTGGTGTGCGTCAAGGGTCAGTCTTGTGCGCCTTGTTGTTAATCGTGGTACTTGAAGCCCTCTCACAGAAATGGACTCCCGTGGGAGATGTTGTATGCTGATGATTTGGTGTTGGCTGCAGAGAATGAAAGGGAGGTGGAGGAAAGATTTAGGAAGTGGAGAGATGGTGTGGGGCACAAGGGTTTAAGAGTAAACGTAGATTAGGGCAGCATTTAGGGCATTTAGCAGTACTGTCAAAGAAGAGGGAGAGTGGCCATGTGTGATTTGTCACAAGGGCATGAGAAGTAATTTCATCTTGTGCAGTATTTGTGATAAGCGGGTTCATAAAAGATGTAGTGGTATAAATGAGATAATGCTGATTTCATGTGTGTTGTGTGTCGGGGAGAGCATGTGGATATTGCCAGGCATGAAAGGATTGAACTTGCTAGTGAATCTCTTGAGTGTGTGGAAGAGTTTTGTTTTTTGGGAGACATGTTATGTGCTGGAGGTGGGGCAGGAGCTAGCTTTGTGGCTGAAATGAGGAGTGGTTGGAAGAAGTTCAGGGAGCTGTGTCCTTTCCTGACATTGAGAGGGCATTCCCTCCATGCTAAGGGATCTTTGTATGTGGCATGTGTTAGGAATGTAAAGCTATATGGCAGTGATACCTGGGCAGTAAAAGAAGAGGATAATTGCAGGCTCAGACATACAGAAATGACAGTGATTAGGTGGATGTGCAGTACGTCCTTGAGTGCAGGGTTTGGGGGGGCAAGGTTTATATGAAAGAGTTAAGAAGTAGGATGGAACTGGAGTGTATTGGTGTTGTGATGAGGAGAGGTAGATTGAGATGATATGGGCATGTGGAGAGGATGGGGGATGATGATTGGTTGCAGAAATTGAGAATTGTTAATATTGGGGGTAGGATAGTGAGAGGTAGACAGAAAAAGACCTGGGATGAGGTCATTGAGTGTGACCTCAGGGTTAAGGGACTAAATGGGGAAGCTGCCAGAGACTGAGAAGCATGGAGAGCCACCATTAGGTGACCATGGCTGATGCATGCAAGCATGTTGGAGCCTTCAAAAATGAAAACGAAAATGAAAGAAAAACGAAAACTAATCCCAACCTTTGGTGGGAGGAGGGATAAGATCAAATTGTTAATGATTCACAGATTTAATTGAGCAGTGTGATGAGTAAGGATGGAAGTCTGGAGAGTGAAGTGCTCGAAAGGGTGCAACGGGGAAGGAAGGTTGCTGGTTCATTGAAAGCAGTGATAAGAAACCGGGAGGTGAGCATGGAAGTGAAAAGTTGTTATATGACAGTATTGTGATACCAACTCTAACATATGGAAGTGAAGCTTGGACCCTGTTGGAAGGACAGAAGTCAAGAGTGAGAGCAGTGGAAATGAGTTATCTGAGAGGAGCATGTGGAGTCACATGGAGAGACAGACTAACAAATGAGGAAGTGAAGGAGCGTTGTGGTGTGGTTGTGGACGTGATGGGAAGCGTTAGAAGAAACACGTTAAGGTGGTTTGGGCATGTGGAGAGGATGGAGAGTGAAAGACTGACGAGGAGAGTGTATGTGAGTGAGGTGGAGGAGGCGATAGGGAGGGGGAGGCCGAGGATGAGATGGAGGGATGGAGTGGAGAGGTATATGAGAGAGGGGGGTGTGAGTTGGGAGCATGGTAGTGAAATGGCAGGGGACAGAGTGACATGGAGGCGATTTGTTTGTGGCCACCCCGTGCGGGAATGAGGCATCTGGCAATAGATAGATAGATAGAAATATTCATGAGATGCCAGAAGTTTGATAGACTTGTTATCAAGTACTGTACTTACTAATACTGTAATGATGTTGACCAGGTACGAGAAGGCAGTGACAGCCATGGCCAAGCAGAAGGTGACACTGGAGGTGCTGAGTTACCATGCCGCAGCACCAAAGGAAGAGGCTGTTAGGATAATGGTAGTGAGGCTTTGTTTGATTTAAGCTTTGGCACAGTGTTAATAAAATCGATGCTTATACTGTAGCTGTAATGGGCAGTTGGATACATATCTTACGTCTGAAGCCCATCTTTAAAATGTCAGTAATATATCAGTGTTATGTGAATAATAATCAGTACTTAATACATGGTAATACTAGCTATTTAATTTGGATTAAGAGTTTAGCCTACAAAAATTTCATGTCACTTTCAGAAAATGAAAATACCTTCAGCACAGGCATTCAAATTATATGACTTCAAGTTCGACGACTTCAGTCTTGATGATGATGGAAGCTTAAAGGTAATGGTTTATTCATGTGTCATTAGTAATGTTTTCCAATATCATACAAAATTTGTAATGTATATACACTAGTAACTAGAAATTATTATGGACATCATATTGCAGACATTAAAGTGAGTCTTTTAAGGTACTTTATATGATATACAGCTTTATAATTATGTGTCTCACTTCTCTTATGATTTCTTTATTATGAATGATGAGAGTACAGGAAGTCCCCAGTATGCCATTTTCCCCTGCTTTCATTTTGCTGTTAAATCCATAGCAGTTTTTATAAATGTTGTTAAAGTACATTGCTACTTGCAAAGCTAATTTAATGTTCTTCCACAATTTTAGTACCAGTTGGTTTACATGGAAAGAGTTATGATTTGAAATACCTCCCTGAATTGTAAAGTTCTGTACTGTGTTGCAGGCTTGTCTGAGGATGTTCCTGGACTTGGATCTGATCGGTCGGTTCCACATAGAGTACGAAGTTTTGTGTCGGTGGCTTCTGAGCGTCAAGAAAAACTACCGCAATGTTACCTACCACAACTGGCGGCATGCATTCAATGTTGCACAAATGATGTTTGCAATCATTACGGTAATCATGTTGTTATATAATCTCCTACTTTAGACAGTAGCATGCTTTGTGATTCCCTGAGGCAAATTCTTTTATCTCATACCTTTTTAATCAGTTACATAAACTTTTTCATTATCCCAGATATATCTTTTTTTCTATATAGTCGTACTACTTAAGAACTGGTACTTCTGCCTTCTGGTCTTTGAACATACAGTATTGTACATCTTTTTAAGTTCAGTAAAACCTTGATATAACGGACTTCAATAGACCGGAATTCGCCAGAAAGCAGTCCAGACTGCCTGACCACTTCAGCTATGTTCACCACAATAAAACAAGTAAAAGACATGTTTTTCAGTGCACAGTACAGTATTATTATACCATTTGATTAATGTAGTGAAGGTATAACACAGTACAATACTGCAATGGTGGTGAAAACCACTGATGCAATCCGGACTAATGTCTGATATATCGGAAAAAGTCCGGATTAGCAGGGGTAAGTCCGGATGTCGCTTTTATTGGAATTTCACATTTTTCGGACTGGCTTGGGCCCCAATTAGTCCGTTATAGTGAGGTCTTACTGTATACCAGTGTATACAGTATTTATTCTTCAGTTTATTTGTTTCCTCTGCTCTGTCTCATGACCCTTTATATATGTATGCCTACCATATCAGTGTCTTCTCACTTACAGTGATGATACTAACACACCAATTGTTGTCCTCTTGCAAGCTTTTTATTAAGTTAGTTACTTCTAATCAATGCTTTCATAGCACCAGCCACCTTTCCATCTGGAGATTTTATTTTCTGATTCTTTTATACATTTCCCTCTTTTGTGTGTCTTTGATTTTTTTTTTTTTAATAGTTCTGTGAGAATTCAAATTATTTTTCATCTCTTGTACTATTAATATAGGCAGTATGTCATCGTGCTAATACAGCAGCAGAGATCATGTGGAACACCCTGTCAGTTAATTACAGTATATTGGGCAGAAGGAAAGGTAGAAGTGTTGAAAGCACAGTTCATTGGTGGAACAGAAGCAGTAAGCAAATCAAATCATCAAATCCAAAGTATAGAGTAGAAACATAAGCAAGCACCAAATATGCTAAATTACCCTTGGGAAGAAAAATCACATGTGTTGAGTAATACAGTGCTTATAATAATGTGAATCTTAGCTCAAACTTTGCTTCTTTTTACATGTAGCTGCATGTGGTGATGAAGAGTGATGTCTGTGAAGAATGAACACTTTCTTTTAATATACGGACATATACCAACAGACAACCCAGTGGTGGAAGGTCCTTGGGGAGCTAGAGTGTCTGGCACTTTTGGTGGCCTGCCTTTGCCATGACCTTGACCACAGAGGCACTAACAACTCTTTCCAAATCAAGTGAGTGATAAATACTTTCATTTATATGAATATGAGGTGGAGTCATGTATTTATGTAAATATAATCCTGTACAATATTTCTCATTGCTATGGCACCCATGATTATATCCACATACTGCAATAACTTTCTTGATGTCTTTTATATAAGATGTACAAAATAGCAAAACTGTCACAATTACATGACTAAGCTGTCATTAATACCAGGAGAACAGAATTATTACATTTTAAAGAAATCAATGGTTTCTGACAGATAATTTTAAGATTTTAGCATTTTCAGATTTTACATTATATTTTCAGTAGAGTCAGTGCCTTATACAGTAATTCTTTTGTCTCCTCTAACTTCTTCATTAAAAGCGTCTGTCTTAAATTAGTTGAAATAGTCTGGCAGTAGCCAAAATGAAATTTGTTAAATATTATTGTTTTGAAGAGGTTAGTGATGATTGTTTCTAACTCCAGCAATATGAGAGGTCCTTCCTAGGCTGGATGAAATGAATATGTCATGTTACTGAATGGATTAGCATCCCCCAAACATACCAAGACTCAGTATGCATTTTTGTAGCTACTATCAGCACTGATGCTAGACTGTTTCCAACATAGGTATTGATTCTCTTTCTCTCTCTCTCTCTCTTAATACAAAGAACAAGAAAAGTTCCCTGTAAATCAAGTACTCCATTTCAGTCTTGCATTTTAACATTAATTTGTGGTTTACCTTATTGTATTCTTGTGCATTCCTCGCTCTCAGGGCATCATCACCTTTAGCCCAGCTGTACACAACCTCAACCATGGAGCATCATCACTTTGACCAGAGTGTGATGATTCTCAACTCCGCAGGCAACCAGATCCTCAGCAACTGCACCCCTGATGAGTATTCTAGGGTTATCTCAGTCCTTGAAGATGCAATCCTTGCTACGGACTTGGCAGTGTATTTTAGGTGGGTATAATGCATTTCAGAAGAAAAGTACCCTTCCAAAATATCCATAGATAGGCCTCTGAGATGGAGCCAAGATTATGGGAGTCTTGAATGGTGTGGACCCAGAGCTGTCCTACTTAGTCTAGAGAGTAAAGGCAAGAGTAATCAGTTGCCCTTCTCTGAGTAGCATAATTAACAGTAAACTCCAGTAACTGCTCAGACTTAAATTATACTTGGGCCTCATTCAGTTTGAGCACTTTAAATCACTAGACCACCAGGTTACCACTCAGTGAAGTAAATGTTCCCTGGTTTACAAATCATACAGTCCACGTCTGAAGCACACAAGAAAATACAGAATCTTTGACATCTCTGGCTATGTGTGGCACTGACAGATGTAGAAATGACCTTCAGGAAGAACTAAAAATAATCATAAAATCATACCTGAATTGTAATTTTTAGTAATATATTGTAATGTATTTTCATAACTCTGTTCAGTCTGATAACATTTTGTACCTATGTATTTTTTCCTGCTGCCAACAGGTAATTTTATTCATACAATACCTCTAGTACTGAAAGGACTAATGAAGGCTTTATCAACATCATCATCATCATCAAACCTTACTTCACAATAGAAATAAAAATAATGCAGTATAGAGTCTCAGAGACTGTCACTTACTGTGGTGCTTACTTCACAATTTCCCTCATACAGAAAACGTGGTGGATTTTTTTCATTGGTGAAGTCCAAAAATTGTGACCTGAACAAGGAGGAGATGCGAGAACAGCTCCGAGGAATGATGATGACTATTTGTGACATAGCAGCCATCACCAAGCCTTGGCCAACACAGAAAAAGGTCAGTGGAGTTTAATAAGTCCCTATTACTGTACATATTTGTGATACATACATACATACAGTACTTACAGTCATTTATACATACATACAAACATACATACCCACATATATACATACATCATTCATTCATTCATCACCTAATCCAGTGTTGCCCCATGAGGAGTGAAGGAGCCCAGGGCCAGGCAGGTTAGTTCTGACATTTAAGATGAGAGTGACCAGCCTCACTCATCCCTGAGTGGCATTACATGAGTAATAAACCCCAACCACCCTTTGGATATAAACCTACACTGGCTCAATCCAACTGGAGTGCCTTAATTACACACTAAACCACCAGGCGACATAATCTGGGTATATAGTTACCACCCAGCATAGTGTTTCCTGGTATACAGGAAACCATTTGGCTTGTCACTCGGTGTAGAGTCACCCGTAGACAGAAGGAAGAGGAAAGAATGAAGGAAAGAAAGACAGGAGAGGAAGGAAGGACAGAAAGAAGGAAGAGAGGAAAGGGCAGGCATCCGAGAGCAGCACTACATTGAGTGAGTGGATGGTGAGTGCCCCCAGCTACCACTATCTTTACATACATATATATAAAAATGATTCTGTTCTTCTTCTTAAGAAATGCTGGCAGGGGATAGATGGCAGACGTTTGTTTGTGGTAATATACTGGATTCAGAGGAACAGCTGCCTTTCCAGTTAAGTCTGAAGATTCTGTACCACTGGCAGTGAAATTTAACTAGAGTGTTATCTTTATAGCAACATGTCACGGATGGCTCAATTGCATGATGTCACCAAATCTTTAACTGATGCTTATTTTCCCTGCTGTTTCATTATATGTGGGAATATTGTAGTCATCTGTCTCTCAGGGTCTTATGCCTTGTCCTAAGCTGAATAAAATAATGTTGCATAAGCTGAAATATAATACATGAGTTGATATTACTGTGAGAGGTTAGTGGTGACAGCATTAATTTTCTCAAGTTCCTATACTCCTAGCTGAATAAAATTGTATGATCATGAGAGTGTTAACATTGTGTGTATATATTTCAGGTTGCTGAACTTGTGGCTGGTGAATTCTTTGAGCAAGGGGATATTGAGAAGGAAGAGCTGAAAATTACTCCAATTGTAAGTTGTTAATATATATACAGTATCTGTGTTTAACATTATGTAGAATAATGTTTGTGTGGCTGCTGTACTTAGCAAGTGGGTAGCCATGCTGAACTGTGTAAAGCCTCTTGGAGTCACTGGTAGCCAGTCATTTATTTCCTAAATGTTCTGTTTAGAAATTGCTGCTATTGGCTCATGGATTAGGATCATCATCATCATAATCATCATGACATCATTTCCCCAGCTAAGAATGAGGTGAAACAGGACCCAGAAAACATGGAAACAGAAAGTACTAAACAAAAGAGGAAAAACTATCAATATGACCAGTGATGAGTTAACAGACTTGCAATGTTTTAAAGTGTACTGTGTCAACTGCTTGGACCTTGATAACAACACTGTATATGAATTTGTTACAAAAGTCATAACCATTTTTCAGGATATGATGAATCGTGAGAAGAAGGACAAGTTACCCATAATGCAGGTGTGCTTCATCGACTCCATCTGCATGCCAGTCTATGAGGTGAGACTGCAGCAAAGTACTGTACTAATTATTAACACTCCAGTTTGATGACACCATTCCATAGTTTGTTCTTACTTTCTTGCTACCTTCTGATGACTTTACTCATCTTTGGGGAAATCTCTAGTATGGGAGGGATTAATGAAGTCCCACTGTTCTAAAAGTTTTTTCAAAGCAGAATGAAACTATTTATAGTAACAGTAATAGAATATAAAGTATGTCATCACACTAAAGGGGTTAAGCCGTATCATTGCTAAAGCATGGTTAGGTTCACTTGAATAACCATGCGCAAAGTAAATCTTTTCAAACAATGTACAGTAGTCTTGCTTTACACATTCTCTTTGTCTAGTGGTATGATGATGTGAGCATTTCACTGTTAAAACAATTCCAAATGACCCAAGAACAAGATAGTCCTAGGTCATAAACAGTTTTTCCAATTTTTGCATTCGGCAAGAGAGTAATGTATAAGTTTTAAAAAAGTAAGTTCCAGTCCCATATTACCCTCTATGAGGTGTAGAGGCCTAGAGATTGCCTAACCTACTTCTGTAGATGGTATTACATAATTGGTAACCTCCAGTCACCTCTGGAGGATCAGGCCCACATGCATGTCTAGACAATCTCTCCAACAGGGACATTCTAACCACTACCACCAACAGGATGTACAGAAGGCCCTCCACATTCGCGGAATCAACTTTCGTGCGCATTGAAGATTCATGAATTGCCCCTATGTGGAGCCGAGATATCATTCGCGGCCGCAAAGTGTCGCTGTGCGGACGGTCGCAGGACATTTCCCACCAAAACAGGCCGGCATCAAACCAGCACACTCCCGCGCTTCTCTGTCTCCCACTCAGTCTGTGTCCTGCCACTGTCGCAGTCGTTTCGCTGCCCATATATTGCTATGCCAAACCTCCCTTGATCTCAGTGTTGTCCCCAATAATTGTGCTCTCACGTGTTCGAAGGTAAGAAGTGCATTGCTGTGCTAATTTATGAGTTATTTACCTCCCAATTGTGCGATTTACTTGTGATAACTTTGTCCAATGTGTGTCTGTGTTGTCCCACAAGCATGGGCCCCAAGCATCCCGCATCCCTTAGTGGTGAGCCCACCCCTAAATGGGTAAAGAAAGTAATGAGCCTGGTGGAGAAGGTGAGACTGCTAGACAAATGTGGGGATGGTATGAGCTATGCTGCTGTTGGGAAATTATTTAACGTTAATGAGAGCATAGTGTGGTATATAAAGAAAAATGAGAAGAAAGTCAAGGCGGCATTGGCATCCACTGCGCCACCCTCAGCAAAGCAAGTGTTGCAGTTGAGAGACATTGTGATGTCCAAGATGGAGTATGCATTGTTTGTGTGGATAACTGGCCAGAGCAGGAAAGGAAATCCCAAAGACAGTAATGCTATTTGGTCAAAGGGGAAGGCATTGTATGACATGATGACCAATTCCCCTTCCAACCCTGACATCCCAAGCTCCAGCACAGATCCTGGACCATTCGCAACCACCCATCCTGAATTCACAGCCAGCAAAGGTTGGTTCGATAAATTCAAGAGGAGGTTCTCCCTTCACAATCTGAAGATGACAAGGGAATCTGCATCGGCTGACCATGTAGCAGCAGCAGCATTCCCTGAAGCACTTAAGAAAATAATTGAGGAGAAAGGATATAGGCCTGAGCAGGTATGGAATATCGACGAGACAGGCCTTTATTGGAAAAAAAATGCCTGCTAGGACCTTTGTCTCGAAGGAGGAGAAAAGGATTCCTGGGCTCAAAGCAGCTAAGGACCACTGCATCATACTGATGAGTGCCAATGCTGCTGGCCACACAATTGAGCCATGATCTATTTATAAGTCAGCGAATCCCAGAGCACTGAAGTGATGCGACAGAAACCTCCTACCAGTGTTCTGGATGCACAATAAAAAGGTGTGGACCACCTGCAGCATCTTTCTGGACTGGTTCCACCACTGTCTCCTGACAGAGGTGCAGTCCTTCCTTCAGGAGAAGGGCCTTCCTGGCCACCATCCGCCCCTCTCCTGGTGACGACTCTCGGAGCTGCCTGGAACCACTGTCTGACTCACTTCTTCTTCATTTCTGTAACATTCGCTGCCTTTCCTCTAACTTTCGCTCTGTTGAGCACCACCTCTTCTCCTCTAAACCTCACCTTCTCTTTCTTTCTGAGACTCAGCTGTCTGAGACAACTGACAGCAAACCCTTTTCTGTATCCTCCTACTTTCTCTATTCTCATTTCAAAGCCAAAGGTGGCTGTTGTGTATATGTACGCAACGATCTATCTTGCTCTCGTGTTCCTGAACTTGATTCTCATGAATTCTCTACTCTCTGGCTTCGGCTCTCCTGTCATTCTCTGACTAAATATATCTGTGCTGTTTATTTATCTCCTAATTCTACCGACTATCAAAAATTCTTTGACTATCTTACTTCTACGATGGAACACATTCTATCCATTTCTCCTTTCTCTGAAATCTCCATTCTAGGAGATTTCAATGTTCACCACCACCTTTGGCTCTCCTCTCCTTTCACTGATCCACCTGGTTTACAAGCCTACATCTTTTCTATCCTTAATGACCTAGAGCAGCTTGTACAGCACCCTACCCGTATCCCTGACCGCCTTGGAGAGAGTTCCAACATACTTGACCTTTTCCTAACAACTAATCCTTCTGCTTACACTGTTAATCTTTTCTCTCCGTTGGGCTCCTCCGATCATAACCTTATTACCTTAACCTGTCCTATTGCTCCTGTACAGCCTGTGGACCCTCCAAAGAAATGCTGCCTGTGGCACTTTGGAGCTGCAGATTGGGAGGCCCTTAGGCAGTACTTCTTTGATTTTCCTTGGAATGATTATTGCTTCCATGGCCGGGAGCCGTCTGAGTGTGCCCTGTGCATTACGGAGGTTATTCTCTCAGGCATGGAAGCATACATTCCTTTTTCATATCCTCTGACTAATGCAAGAAAGCCTTGATTTAATCACGCTTGTTCTAATGCTGTCCACAACAGAGAGAGGGCCTTTAAAAGGTACCGGAGCCAACCTACCCCTGAATCACATCTATTTTATATTTCTGCCCGGAATCGTGCTAAGTCTGTTCTTCGCTCTGCTAAAAATAATTTCATCCTCGCTAAATGTTCCCAACTCTCCAACTCGAATTCTTCTCGCTCCTTTTGGCACCTTGCCAAAAACCTTTCTAACAACTTTACCTCATCATCCTTCCCTCCTCTTTTCTACTCTGATGGCTCTGTAGCTATTTCTTCTACTGATAAAGCAGATCTCTTTGCTCAGACTTTCTCCTCCAATTCTACCTTAGACGATTCCGGTGCTGTTCCTCCATCACTTCCCCCCTCAGGCTTCCTCATGACTGACATTAAAATTTCTTCAGCTGATGTATTTTCTGCCATCACTGGCCTCAATATTAACAAGGCATATGGGCCTGATGGAGTCCCTCCTGTTGTCCTCAAAAACTGTGCTTCTGTGCTTACACCCTGCCTAGGTAAACTCTTTCGCCTTTGTCTCTCAACTTGTACCTTTCCTTCTTGCTGGAAGTTTGCTCTCATTCAGCCAGTCCCAAAGAAGGGTGACCATTCCCAACCCTCTAACTATCGTCCAATTGCTTTAACATCCTGTGTATCAAAAGTTTTCGAATCAGTTCTTAACAGAAAAATTTTAAAGCATCTTTCCTGTCACAACCTTCTTTCTGATCGTCAGTATGGGTTCCGTCAGGGACGCTCCACTGGCGATCTTCTCACCTACCTTTCATACTCCTGGTCATCCTCCTTTCAGGATTTTGGTGAAAGCTTTGCCATTGCACTTGACATCTCAAAGGCTTTCGATCGAGTCTGGCATAAATCTTTGATTTTCAAACTGCCCTCTTACGGTTTCTATCCTTCTATCTGTGCCTTCATCTCTAGCTTCCTTTCTGGTCATTCTATAGCTGCTGTTGTAGACGGCCATCGTTCTTCTCCTAGACCTATCAACAGTGGTGTTCCTCAGGGCTCTGTCCTATCACCAACTCTCTTTCTTTTATTCATCAATGACCTTCTAAGCTGTACATCTAACCCTATCCACTCATATGCTGATGATTCCACCCTTCACCTTTCCATTCGATTTCCGCAGCGTCCATCTGAGCAGTTACTTCAGCAAACGAGGGATGAGGCTATGGCACACCTAATGTCTGACTTGGCTCATATCTCTGATTGGGGTAAAAGTAATCTTGTTATTTTTAATGCATCAAAGACTCAGTTCTTACACTTATCAACCCAACAAAATCTTCCTCAGGATTACCCACTAATGTTTAATAATGTCCAGCTCGGTCCTCCATCATCCTTGAACATGCTAGGGGTTTCATTCTCTCGGGATTTGTCTTGGAAAGAACATATTACATCTCTTGTGAAATCTGCTTCCAAGAGATTAGGTGTGCTGGGCCGACTCCGAGCTTTCTTTACCCCTGCACAGATGTTGACCTTGTACACGGGTTTTATTCGCTCGTGTATGGAGTACAACTCTCATGTGTGGGGAGGCTCCCCACATGCGGTTCTTCTCAATAGGGTGGAGTCAAAGGCTTTTCGTCTCATTAACTCTCCTCCTCTTACTGATTCCCTTCAACCTTTGTCTCTTTGCCGCACTGTTGCTTCTTTATCTCTCTTCTATCGCTACTTCAATGGTCACTGTTCCTCTGAACTGTCTGCTTGCATCCCTCCACTTCTACGACGGGCACGTAGTACCCGTCTAGCAACAAACTCTCATCCCTTTTCTGTCCAACTCTCTAATGCAAGAGTTAACCGTTACTCCCAGTCCTTCATTTATGCAACTGGTCAACTCTGGAACTGTCTCCCTCTGTCTGTATTCCCTGCTTCCTATGATCTCCAATCTTTTAAACGCAGTGTGTCCAGGCATCTCGAAATGAATGGATCTTGAATTTGGCTCTCTTTTGTATTGTTTTTACTTTTTCTTGGAAGGAACAGTATGCGGGCCCATGGCCCTTGGTTCCTTCTTCCTTGCATNACGGCCATCGTTCTTCTCCTAGACCTATCAACAGTGGTGTTCCTCAGGGCTCTGTCCTATCACCAACTCTCTTTCTTTTATTCATCAATGACCTTCTAAGCTGTACATCTAACCCTATCCACTCATATGCTGATGATTCCACCCTTCACCTTTCCATTCGATTTCCGCAACGTCCATCTCAGCAGTTACTTCAGCAAACAAGGGATGAGGCTATGGCACACCTAATGTCTGACTTGGCTCATATCTCTGATTGGGGTAAAAATAATCTTGTTATTTTTAATGCATCAAAAACTCAGTTCTTACACTTATCAACCCGACAAAATCTTCCTCAGGATTACCCACTAATGTTTAATAATGTCCAGCTCAGTCCTGCATCATCCTTGAACATGCTAGGGGTTTCATTCTCTCGGGATTTGTCTTGGAAAGAACATATTACATCTCTTGTGAAATCTGCTTCCAAGAGATTAGGTGTGCTGGGCCGACTCCGAGCTTTCTTTACCCCTGCACAGATGTTGACCTTGTACACGGGTTTTATTCGCCCGTGTATGGAGTACAACTCTCATGTGTGGGGAGGCTCCCCACATGCGGTTCTTCTCAATAGGGTGGAGTCAAAGGCTTTTCGTCTCATTAACTCTCCTCCTCTTACTGATTCCCTTCAACCTTTGTCTCTTTGCCGCACTGTTGCTTCTTTATCTCTCTTCTATCGCTACTTCAATGGTCACTGTTCCTCTGAACTGTCTGCTTGCATCCCTCCACTTCTACGACGGGCACGTAGTACCCGTCTAGCAACAAACTCTCATCCCTTTTCTGTCCAACTCTCTAATGCAAGAGTTAACCGTTACTCCCAGTCCTTCATTTATGCAACTGGTCAACTCTGGAGCTGTCTCCCTCTGTCTGTATTCCCTGCTTCCTATGATCTCCAATCTTTCAAACGCAGTGTGTCCAGGCATCTCGAAATGAATGGATCTTGAATTTGGCTCTCTTTTGTATTGTTTTTACTTTTTCTTGGAAGGAACAGTATGCAGGCCGATGGCCCTTGGTTCCTTCTTCCTTGCATTAAAAAAAAAAAAATAAATCCTCTTGCTCCTGGACAACGCTCTGGGCCACTCACAGTCACTCGAGGGTATGTGTGAGGATGTGGAGGTTGTGTTTTTGCCACCGAACACAACCTCCCTGATACAACCTCATGACCAGGGTGTAATAGCTGCCTTCAAGGCCTATTACACACGGAGGTCAATGCAGAGGCTTTTTGTATCTTTGGATGCGAGCCCCGACCTGAGCGTCATGGACTATTGGAAGGGGTTCATCATCGCTGACTGCCTCACAGTGGTGCAGGAGAGTTTGTAGGATGGTTTTTGGAAGGCTTTGTGGCCGGAGTGTGTCTGAGATTTTGCGGGATTTGCTCCTCAGGAGCAGGTGAACTAGGCCGTGAGGAAGACAGTGGAGTTGGCAAGGCTTGTAGGTGGGGAAGGGTTTGAGTATATGGAGGAGGGTGAGGTGAGGGAGCTGGTGGAAGAACATGATGTGGACCTCACCGACGGAGAATTGGTGGAGCTTGTGCGGTCAGTGAGCAAGGAGGAGGATGCAGAGGAGAATACTGACGACGCCCTGCAGCAGCAAGCCCTCACCTTTGAAAAGGTGGGGGAGATGATGAGGGCGATCACACAACTGAAGCAACTCTTCTATGATTGGGACCCATTGATGGTGAGGGCGTTGAAGGTGATGAGCGGCATAGATCAGAGCAAAATCCCCTACAAAACACTATTTGATGACATGAAGCGGAAGCAGCCATAGTTGTTAATCACAATGTTCTTTTCAAAGAAACTGCAACGTCTTGCTTCTGCTGCTGTCTCACACTCATCTTCCTCCACCACACCTGAGGCTGAGGAGCCTTCATCTGTGCCTGAACCTCAACCCGTGTCTGACCCTGAACCTGTTCATTCTGACTGACAGTGCATCATCCTCTCCACCTGTCTCTGAGGACAATATTGACGATCCACCACCACTCGGTGATGACGCTAGGTATGGAGATGATGTGGAGTCTGCGCACATGTAGACTCCTTATGCCATGCAGTTACACTCTGCATCATATCATCCAGTCATCCATCATCGGTAACTGCATGGCAACTCATCTTCAATGTCATCAATGTCATGTTCATCATCATCATCATCATCATCACAAGTTGTCAGAGTTCTTCTGCCAAAATTTCAGGGACAGAGGTGAGTTAACTCAGAATTGAATGGGTATGGTTGTAAGAAGTTGGGGTATTTATGTAGCTGATGACTTGCCCACACTCACATGGATGGGCGCGAGACGCACTTGCTTGGGGGAGTCTGTGGAAGTCACCAGGTACATATTTACTCTAACTTAGTACAGCCATACCCAATCAAAACTTATTTGTTATTAAACTTTTTTATACAGTCGGTCTGTTACCATCCATCCATCTGTTACTATTTGTGATATTTTATGCTGCATTCAGGTCTCAGATATTGTTTATTAGGTACAGTATGTGCACATTTGCTCAGAAGGAGTGATTTGCAGCTGTAGAGTCATTTTGGGGGGGACACGCCAAACATTTGTGGAAAATCCACTTTTGCGGGGATCTGTGTCCCCTAACCCCTGTGAATGTGGAGGGCCTACTGTATACTGTACCTCTATACCTACTGTAGCATAAAGCATTAACATTTCTTCCAATACAGTTTGTGCATGAGACAGTAGCATATAGGGGTTTGTATAGGGTGTTCTGGAAATTGTGTGAGAAATCTCAGATTATTGACAGCAGAATATAGAGGTCTATATAGGATGTTCTGGAAATTGTGTGAGAAATCTCAGGTTATAATTGGGCTAATTATACTGCTTCTACATGGATCCAGTCCTTAACTGTTATGGAGCTTATCCTAATTATCCTTACCCTGTGTTCAGTGTTGCCTTTTTTATACACTTTTTTGCTATACAGTATTTAGTTCATAGTAAATTAATAAAAATTGTCTTATCAACCCTCCATTGCTAGATATAATGCTCATTGCCAGTTTCATCCAGTTTGTAGTAACAGTTGCATGGAAATGTTGTAATAATTTAGAGCACATTTCTGTCTGGTAATGAGGATTGACGTATGTAAACACAGTTGTATACGGAAAGTTCTTGTTGGAATACTGAAATTTTTATCTCTATTGATTTCAGGCCTTTGCTGACCTAAGTCTGGAATTGTTACCCTTACTAGAAGGAGTCCGTGAAAACAGACGACAGTGGCAGGCCCTTGCAGATGAAGTTAGTAAAGATCAACCAGCAAACAACAACAATAATCACAAAAACAACAACAACAATAGTCGTGATGTAGGAACTGGTGTTGACAAATCGGTTACGACAGGCTAACGTGTAGTGCTTGTCAGAATATTCTCAGGTTCAGTTACTTATATTAGAAAGGACCAAGGGAAGTTGGATAAAATGAAGACAGTGCATTATTTAAATGAAAAATAATGTGATCAGTTTTCAGTGGAAAAATTATATCAATTAAACTGGTCAGTGCATATTTATTCATTGTAAAATTGATTTGAATAGTGTGCCGGGTAAAGGGACTGAACTGTTGCTTGTAAACCTGACATTAAGAAAATAATTGATCCACAGAACATATTGTAATGTTTGAATTACTTTATGAGAATCCTCACTGACACTGAAACACTGATTTTCATGGACATGCTGTGGAGTGCAGTACAATACAGTAGTAATAAATTGATAAGCAAATCAATCCCAGTTTTGCAAGATGATTACAGACATTGGCTTCCTTTAGGAAAGGATGTGTTCCAGTCAAGATACTGGATATAGTCAAGATGATTAATGATATTATGATTTACAAAAATGAATATGTCCTCTGTGAATATAATACTGAAAAAATTTATAACAACAAATCATTACATATCCAGTTTACTAAAAGAGAAGGTTGAAAAGGCACAGCTATGGTCCCTGTGAAGTGAACACAAGCACAATCACAAAACATTTGGTGCTCATATATCTATAGACTTCAAAAGTGCAATGGTAGTTTTAAAGCTTGTATGTTTTCTGAAAAAAATACTTGTGAAGTTTGCCAGAGTATGTTTTTGGCTTGACACTGTAAATTTTTATAATACTGTTTACCATAAAAGGGGTCTTACATTTAGCTAGGCCAACCTTGTAACTTAATACCTGATAGGTGAGAGATTATATGCATAGGAATAATGTTATTTTTATACAAGGGTATGTAGAAGATAAGGAAACCATGATAGTAGTACTTTTCTCTTAGAGTACTGTATGTAATTATTGATATTGAGCACATTTCAGGTTTTGAAAGTGGAGGGTGTTAAGCATTAATGTGCATTTTCAGAACAGGTTGTGTGGTTGAGATATAAAGATGCTTGCTTTAAAATTTTGTGGCACTACATTGTATAGCAGGATGCTCATTTTCATAAGGATGAAATTGGTGTACATTTTCATTGTAGTTACTGCATAAGGTACGTTTGTATATTTATTTATTTGCTAATCCATTTCCAGTATGTGTTCTTTAAATGTAAGCTTAGGTATGTTTAGTCAGTGGTGTTATGGGTGATATTCATGTACTGTACAGTACTGTATTGTGTTCATTGGTTCAGTATACTGCAAGATCAGAGGGTTGGATCTTGTGGTATTGTAGCTCCAGAAGACTGCACTGTAACATGACATAGTAGATCAGTTTATATGATCTGTATTATACTGTGCAGTTACATGGGTTAAAAATCTCTTCATATACTGTGTGAAATCCTTTAATCATAAGTTCTTTCCATTTTCAGGAAATTAGTGTTATCTTTGTTGATGCTGAGAAATAAGAGTAGTGAAACTAAATACAGGAAAAAGATACTGGTTTTCTTTTGGTTTGGTAACTGTTTTAACTAAAAATGTTAGTTAATTTATCATGAGATCAATTGAATACTGTAATTTTAAAGAAAAATTAAAATACAAACTACTAGTTTTCAAAACTTCAGTTACATAATAGCAAAACTAATATGCAAGTTTTCCAACCAGTTTTAGGTAACCTGCAATAACTGCTGCTTCAAAATTCCCAACTAGACTTGCCTTTCTTGCCTAATGGGTGTCCTTTCTGTCAGTATGAGAGAAGAGATCCTCTTTGTCAAGTGTCATACAGCTTAGGTAAAGCTGCCTAGTATAACGGAATGTACTGTACAAATAAGTAGAATTCCATTTATCCAAATACCACTGTTTCTAGGCCAGTCACGTCTCTTGAACTGAGGTAATTAGTTTCTGACATTCTTGCCCTGTACTTTGCTTGTTCCCCACATCCTGCAATTATTACTGTACAGTAGATACATTGGCAACATATAGAACAGAAAACAGTGGCTGTAATGTACTGAATTTTAAAAGAAATTACAGGGATACTAAAAACAGTTAACAGTGATTACCAGTAAGATGTATACCTTGGTGTAAAGTAGAGTTTCATGTGAAATTTATATATAGTATAGGAGAAATTGTTGTCATATAAACTTTAAGATTCCCAGATCTTAGGTAGCCATGTACAGTATATGGATAAGTGGAACTCTACTGTATTTTTCTATTTTAAGGTATTGTATTCCTAGTAAGCCTGTCACCTTTAGAGTGGGCTTTGACAAATGCTCCTCACGCTCTCACCCTCACCATGGTACAACTTGCTCACAGACCTCACCCTAGCTGATGTGACTCTCATCACAGGTATGCCCCAACTTCATAGAAAAACACTAGCTGCAATTTTTAGTGTAAACATTATTTACTGTACTTTGATACATGAATACTTTAACTTTATTTTAGATTTTTGCACTAAAGTATTAAAAAAAGAAAAGAAAAAAAAAGCAAATTTGGTTGTACTTTTTTTGCAGTTTGTGTAATACAGGTATAAAATTAAGTTAAATTAATAGGAATCATTATACAAAAATACTGTCCAACACAAGTCAGCCTCTTCATTTTATGCATAATGGAGTTTAAAATATTCATAATTACAAGTCTTATTCATGTATGTGTGTACAATATGTCACTGTAGTAGGAATAGATATTTGCATTAATATGCATTTCTTTATGTATATAAATGTCTTGTGTTTTAATCCTAGTCATTATTCTGTAACTCACTGGTATTTGTATGTCACAAGTTTGCAGAATTAAGGATTTTTATTTTTATTTTTTTTATTTTTTTTTATTTTTAAGAAAGTTGTAATTTAGAATAACAGTCATAAGCACTTGCTCTGTGGTGGACCAGTGCTGATCAAGAGAATCATCACATGAGTGCATCAGGTATTCTTGGCTACACAAGCTCACTCCAGCCTTATTTGACCCTACAAATTTCACAGTGAGTGTAAAGGCCCATTTTGTAATTGCTCTGGACTTCCTAGCTCTCACTTAGACTTTCGTGATGGGCTGTGGTGAATTATCAGTAAACAACACAAGTTGCAAAACTGCCAGATGTTGTATGATAGAAAATACTTAATGTGACTTTATTGTAACCTGTATGATTACTGTTATGTAATTTGTCATTATCCATTTCAGTAACGCGACTTGTAAGAAGAATGCAGTACTGTAGATTGTTCATACCTTATATCTGTTTCCATCTGTCGATCTGTCTATCCATCTATCTACCTGTCTGTCTGTCTGTCTGTCTCTCTCTGTCTGTGTCTTTCTGTCTGTCTGTCTGCCTGTCTATCTGTCTGTGTCTGTATGTATATCTATCTATCTATCCACCTATCTATCTGTCTGTCTGGTTGTCTGTCTGTTCATTTTGATTTGTTTAATTTTTGAAGGCTCCAACATGCTTGCATGCATCGGCCTTGGTCACCCAATGGTGGCTGTCCATGCTGCTCGACCTATGGCAGCCTCCCTGTTCAGTCCCTTAACCCTGAGGTCACACTTAATGACCTCATCCCATGTCTTTCTCTGTCTGTCCCTCGCAACCCCACCCCCAATATTAACACTTCTCACCTTCACCCATGCAGCCTTCATGGATCTGGAGAAAGCATATGACAGGGTGGACAGACAAGGTTTGTGGAAGGTATTAAGAATATATGGAGTGGATGGGAAGTTGTTGAAGGCAGTGAAGGGTATGTATGAGGGTGCTAAGGCTGCAGTGCGTGTGGATGGCAAACTGAGTCAATCTTTCCATTTGAAGGTTGGATTGAAACAAGGATGTGTCATGTCTCCATGGTTGTTCAATCTGTATATGGATGGGGTTATAAAAGAGATACAAGGTCGGGCAGTGGATGTTGAAGCGGCCCTAGTGAGAGAGGGCAGTGTTTGGAAACTACCTGTACTGTTTGCAGATGATACTGTGTTGTTGAGTGAAGACGAAGGGGAGCTGCAAGGCTTGGTAGATGAGTTGGGGAGAGTGTGTAAGAAACGGAATCTAAAGGTGAATGTGGGGAAGAGTAAAGTGATGGTCTTCAAGAGAAGTGAAGCCAG
>JAGKTI010010278.1:16339-28852 GCA_018397915.1 Birgus latro
TAATAATAATAATAATAATAATACATTAATAATAATAATAATAATAATAATAATAATACAGGTGGGTCTCATTATACAAGTGAGATGTGTTAATGGAGGACTGCTATGATAGTGGATACTCACATAACAGACCAGGGGGAGAGGAGAAAGAATCGGATAACTTGTGTAACATAGCACATATCTTATGGGAAAAATGGGGTTAGGTTAACTGACCCTCCTTGCATCATCGAATTTAGGTTTAATTTGACCATTCTCGTATCATCAGCTTCTCATTCATTGGATGTTGTTTTGACGAGACCCGCCTATAATAATAATAATAATACAGTAATTCATTTTTTTTCATTTATCATCCAATCCTACATTGACCCATGAGGGGCATAGGATGATGATAATAATAATAATAATAATAATACAGTACCATAATAATAGTCATCATCACCATTACCACTAGCATCATCAACGCAATCTCTTTCTGCCACCTGAAGATTGGATGAGGTAGGGTACAGAATGCAAATAAAGTAAAGACACAATAGATGAAAAATAACACCTATTTACTCTCCAATCAAGCCACCAGAATCCTGCCTACACCTCACAGGAATAACAATTTGCACATACTGTTTTGGCATTCTCTTTCATACTTCTTTTGTTTTTTTTATGTGAGACAGCAGGAACCACAAGCCAGGAGCCCACAAAACTGTTCCCTCCAAAGCAAAAACGAGATAACAGAGGATCAATTCAAGATCCGTCTACTTCAATTCATATCATCTATCAAAGTATTTAATCCATCGACTGTGAAGTTTAAAAATGGCGACAAACCCCTGTCATGTTCCTTACATAATTCAGCCAACCAATGCAATTTCCTGCCAGTTCCCTATGTCTGTATACTTATCAGGAAAGGATGTTCCGTAGCACCTCTTCCTTAAACCTCTCACGCACGACGATGCAAAACGCTCCAAAACGATGTTAGGCTGATGAGTAACCAATGACACACCTTGCATCATTATCAGTGTTGATGTGAAGAGATACAAATTAGGCAATTCTGGACAAAAATATCCACCAAAAATTAAGTTTTAGCATGGAGTGCGTCAAATCATGGTGCGTCATAGAGGAGGGTATCTATTTCAAGGCAGACAATTCAAATACTCATCTTTCTCTTGGCTTTCAGTCAAAAACTATCTCTGAAGCTGGATATTGCCATCTGAAGGTAGCAAGAATAAATGAAAACATGTCATTGTTGGGAAGCGCTTACATTAAGTACAACATGACTTGAAGGTATAAGCAGTAGAGTTTGACCCCTCCAATCAAGTGACTTTTTTATTTATTAAATAGTCTTGCTACCACCAGATTATTTTCTTTAGGTCTGGAGGTACCTTTTCATTGTGACAGGTTAGAAACATTTGCCCCTGCACAACCACATATCCCCCCCTTTGCTGAATAAAATCATCTGGAGGAAGCAAGAATAAAACTGGAAGCACTTCACCAGACTGAAAGGGTTAACAACTGCTTCACTATGATGATGCATGTTTTTTTTTTATGCTTGCTGAGTCCAGACAGTTTTCATCAGCTTGGGGGAGACTGTTCAAACTAGAGGGATTACATACAGCACTTATAAACAATACAATTCATTTATAGGCAGTCCCCTGAAGATGAGTAAAACCATCCAGCTGTATCAAGAATAAAATTTAAAGTACGTCACCGACTAATGGGGTTCATATTACATGAGGGTTAACGGCAGTATAACTGTGTTACTCGAGAGCTATAGCATGGAGAGTGGAGATTAATATAGCTGAGTTACTTGAGGGTAATGGCAATAAAACTGACAGTCATTTGAAGGTAATGGTAATAAAGTTTAGTGTTACTTGAGGATAATGGATGAGTGTTCCTTCTGGGTAATGGCAGTACAATTCAGCATTACTTGCAGATAATGACAGTAAAGTTCAGTGTTACTTGATGGGGAGTAATGATAGCAAAGTTCACCATTACTTGATGATAATGGTATAACAGTTCAGGATTACTCTAGGGTAATGGTTGAGTGTTACTTGATGGAATGTTGGTGGTCAGCAGCATTGTATATCTCCTCATCCTCTCCATCATCGGCTGCCAAGGGTAACATCTCCTGGTCATTAGTGGTGGACAGCACACGGTATTTCTGCGTGCTCGGTCTCCGTCGTAATCTGCAATCAATCATAACAATGTACAAATCCAGACACAACAGCTCATTTACATCATGTGACAAATAATGAGACAATAAATAATGGCTTTCAAAACCATGTGATGTAATCTTTGGAGATAATAAGATTTTTCAGAGTGTATAAAAAAAAATGGGAGAAGTATTACTGTTTACACCTGTACACTGTGGACAGCAATATCAATGCACATTTTTGATAATTATAAAACCTTTAATATGACTCTCTGAAAGGTTTGCTGGGCCCCAAAGAATGCTTGAACAGGATTCAAAATAACTGTTCACTATCTTGTTATTTACTGTAATGAAGAGGATCTGTGTTTAAGCTCACAATTGCAGTCAGAGTAAAAGTTCATCTACAATTTCACCTCTTCTGCTTCTTCCTTTCAGCTGTTGGCTAATATAGTAAGATCTCGTTATATGTCGCAATGTGTTCTGGAATATCACTTTTCCTCACAAATGACATAGAACATTGGAAGAAATTGGCAACTCAGCTTTATAGACATCAATGTTCAGTCATGGTTATTAGCTGTATCAGAGTTTTTGATGGCAGAAGTGCAGCTGGGGGTCAGAAGCTGTGGAAATTACTTACCTCCACCACCACCGACTCTACTGACAGCTTCTGACTTCGATTTAACCTCCATCTGACACAACAATATCTTGATTGTACTTCCATGACACAATAACTGATCTTGGCTGTACCTCCATCTGACACAATAACTGATCTTGGCTGTACCTCCATCTGACACAACAACTGATAATGACTGCATTTCCATCTGACACAACAATTGATCTCAACTGTACCTCCATCTGACACAACAATTGATCTCGACTGAACCTCCATCTGACACAACAACTGATCTTGACTGAACCTACGTTTGACACCATCTTAGACCTAGACTGTACCTTTACATGGCAATTTTTCTTTAAAATTACTGAGGACTTGATATATATACAACAATAAAACAATAACAATATACAGTAGGTGCTGTAATATTTAAAAATAATGTTAAAAAGAGTTATATTTTCCAAGGACTCTCTGTGCATTATCAGACTGAAATGTTCAACAGGAAAAGTGAACATCAAAGACTGAACTTATAACCAAGACTTACAAGACTTAATAAACACACTATCTAACTTACTACAGCCAGATGCCTTAATCCCATATGGAGTGGCCACAAACAAACTACCTCCATGTCAGTTCTCCTCTACTATTTGGTTGCCCTTCCTCCAACTCACACTCCCTCCCTCATAAATCTCTCCTCTCCATTTGTCCATCTCAACTTCAGTCTCCCCTTCTCCCTTTCCCCCTCCCCCCTCCACCTCATTCACATACACTCTTCTTTTCAGTCTTTCATTCTCCATCCTCTCCACATGACCAAACTATCTTGAAGGTATTTCTCTTAACACTGTTAATCACATCTGGATCACACCACGACATTCCTTCACTTCCATATTTGTCTGTCTGTCTCTCCATGTAATTCCACATGCTCCTAATACTGTAAATAACTCATTTCCACTGCTCTCACCCTTGGCTTGTGTACTTGCAACAGGGTCCAAGCTTCACTTCCATGCATCATAGTGGAGCTCACACAAATCCATTTGTTCATTACTGCTGTATTCATGCCTTTAATATTCTTGAATCATGGCAAACATAGGTCTTCCATCCACCTTCTACATTATTTGGTTCATTCACCAGCAGGAGTGGATGGTACACATGGGGGAGATGGTTGTAAAGTGCCCTGGAAAGTGGTCTTCAGTTTGAAATTACCCAAGTTCAATCTTAGATTCTTGTATGGAACAGTGCAATGACTCGAGTTTTGTTAAAACAGACTTCACATGTACAAATCTTCTATGAACACAACTGGCACCCTCCCCCATACCATTACACCAGTCCTCAATGGGAAAGCTCCAGAATGTATTCAGTATGGATGGTGCCTGGTGAGATGTGAAGGTGTATGAGACATACAAGGAATGCAGAGCCTTGAGTACATAAAGGAAAGCTGGTGGTCAAATAGTCAGAGAAGTGGTCTGTTGTATCAAAGGCACTAAGTTTAATCCTAAAATGAAGTGGGAAGCAGTATGATGGTTTGAATTTCATTACAGAAGTCTGTAATTATCTTCCATGAATGCACGAGTATGACATGAATAAAAAAAAATCTAATAATAACATTACTGTACACCAGTCCTAAATGTGAAAATCCTTTAATACATTCATTATGGAGAGGTAACATGCTGGACCTCAGGGAACGAACTGTCAGACTAAATTCCTCATCCTTCTTCTTCATTTTCCCCACTCAAAATGTGTGAAGAGATTCTGGCTGTGCTATGTGAGTTAATGAACTAAGAGTACCAGTGTCAGGGTGACTTTCTTCTGCTTTATTCTGTGCTTTTTCATAAATATTTGCTAACCTGTCAAACTGCAGTACAATGAATGATCATACCTTTATAGATAACTCAAACAAAACAGGCCTCAGAATTGCCTAAGTCATGCAAAACAAAATCAACACAGGCATGGGGTTCCAATGGCCCTACTCAGAGGCAAAATTACACAGTGAAGAATTGATTAACAGACAGCTTGATAATTCATAAAAACTGCAATAATGACCTTAACCTCTTCAATACAAAGATGTACTTTTAAAAAATCTTGCTACCACCAGATAATGTCATAAACCTTAAGAATACTTCTAGAAGTCAAGGGATTATGAAGGCCACATCTAATTCCTCTATTTAAAAGGCCCTCTAATACTGAACAAATGCATCAGGTGGTACCAGTAGTTACATCAATGGAGGACAGTAATGGGTTTTAATAACAGCTCTCGATAAACAAAAATACGGAAGCATACTTTTGGCTACCTCTGTTTCTCTATCTACAGCTTAAGGCCTTAATCCTAGTAGGGGTAGTCACTGGAGAAAAAAAAAAAATGTCAGTACGTCACCCTGTTTCAAGTCATCAGGCAACCCTTCTACTGAACACCAGCCTCCCTCACATAACTAACCACTCCATCCCTCCACCTCATCTTCAGTCTCCCTCTCCTTCCATCTCACTTGCATACCCTCTCTGGTCAATCTCTCACTTCCCATAAGCTTCAAATGGCCAAACAACCTGAGGGCATTTTCCAAACCCTTTCCAGAACATCCACATCAACACCACAATGCTCTGAACTTCTTTATTTGTTTGTTTCCATGCAACTCCACCAACTCCTGTCAGGTAACTCATTTACACTCCTATCACTCTCGGCATGTGTCCATACAAAATCCAAGCCTCCTCGTCAATCTTTTCCATACAAAATCCAAGCCTCCTCGTCAATCTTTTCCATTCAAAATCCAAGCCTCCTAGTCAACCTTTTACTTCCCATTCAACCCTAACCTAATGTAACACTTTTGACCAGATCTACACTAACACCAGAACATACCCTGGTTCGATATATGCCGGTATTTGAAACTATCTATCTATCTATTGCCAAACACCTTAATCCTGTAAGGGCTGGCCAGTCAAATCGCCTCCGCTTGCTCTGTCCTCTGCCATTTGGTTGCCCTCCCTCAACTCACATCCCCTTCCTTATATCTCTCTCTCTCCACTCCATCCCTACATCTCAACCTTGGGTTTCCCTTCCTCCTTTCTGCCTCCATCTCACTCTCATACACTTGTTCAACCTTGGGCTCCCCTTCCTCCTTTCTGCCTCCATCTCACTCTCATACACTTGTCTAGTCAGTCTCTCACTCTCCATCCTCTCCACATGGCCAAACAAACAGATATGAGTACAAATGTTATATACTAACCTTATGAACTTAATGGCTATGTAGAGAAGGACAATGGTTCCTACACCGATGAAGACGTAGAAGCCTCTTAAAACAGCATCGGAAGAAAGACCCTTAAGGCCCTTGTTTTCCGATAATCCCTCATCATCACCTGCAACAACATCATCATCATCAAAATCACCCTAACACAATTTCCCACCTGCAGCATCATCATCATAACAACTGCCATAGGCTACCCAATTTCCTCCCCTGCATCATCATCATCATCATTATTACAGTAGCTATTACCATTAACTCAATTTTCCCACTACCCCCATGCAATACCATCACTAAAATAGTCTTAGCCCAATTTCCAACTGGTCATCATCTGTATCATCATCATCATCCAAGGGAACTTTTTGTATGGGATCTTTACCTGTTCAATCTGACAATATATTTAATACAGTATTCTATTTTGACTAACACCAGATGATTCTATTCAATTTTTCAGATCTCTTGTACTAAAGGAGTGTGTGAAGGCTGCATTTTAACCATTAAGTTCACGTAGTATCTCCAGAGCTGATTGAAACTGCTTGCAGAAGGAAGGATTAACTTATGCCACTGGTGCAATGGGGTAAACAAGCTCACTCTTAGGACGTATGGCAAGTCCTCATGATAGGTCTCTGTAGTGATGATGATGTGTTCCAAAATATCAAAACTTTTCCCATATTACTGGTACTGAAAAATTAGGTGATGATCACAAAATATGGTATGGTATGGTAATCTCAATGTTCCACTCCTTCATCATCATCACAGTGCTCCCCCCACCCCCTTTTTATTTTCTTTTGGGTTGAGGAAAGAAACCAAGAAGGCAGGGTTCATTCAGTTATCTACATGCAATGGCTGTAGAAGTTTCTGGTTCCAGTCCTGCCTAAGATACTGATTTTCTGTGAATTACTGTGGAGTTAAGAACAATTATGTAAAATAAGGCAACACATTGCAAAGACTGTTGTCCTTTTCATTTCAGTCTAGCTGAGATGGATCTGTATTTGTGAAGTTACTGAATAAAGGTTCCAACATACCTGCATGTGTCAGCCTTGATTGCCTAATGGTGGTTCTCCATGCTGCTTGATCTCTAACAGTCTCTCTATTAAGTCCCTTATCCCTGTGCTCACACACTATGACCTTGTCCCAAGCCCTTTTTGGTCTGGTTTTCACAACTCTTCCCTTAATGTTCACATCTCTCACCCTCCCCACTGAGTTGCCAGCCTCCATCCTGTCCACATACCATATCCAAACAACTCATTATCACCCTCCTCATTATACCACTAATACATTCAAGTCCCATCCTTCCTCTCAACTCTTCATTTACAATTTTAATTCCCCTAGGCTTGTCATTCAGGGATGCACTATGCATTCATCTACTCATTCTCATCTCTGTACATTAGCCCATTAAGTGGTAGGTGGGGACCCTCACCATCCACTCACTCGATGTAGTGCTGCTCTCGGGTGCCTGCCATTTCCTCTCTTCCTTCCTTCCTCTTCTGTCTTTCTTTCCTTCAGTCTTTCCTCTTCCTTCTGTGTGTGGGCGACTCTACACTGGGTGACAAGCCAAATGGTTTCCTACACACCAGGAAACCATTTACTATGCTGGGTGGTAACCATATAACCAAGTTATGGCACCTGGTGGTTTAAAGGGTAATTATGGCTCTCCAGTCAGATTGAGCCTGTGCAAGTTTACATCCAAGGGATGGTTGGGGTTTACTGTTTCTCATCTTAAATGTCAGGACCAACTTGCCTTGTCCCACGCTCCTACACTCCTCACGGGGTAACACTAGATTAGATGATGAAAGAATGAAAAAATGATTCATTCTTACCTGAAACCAACAATTATCAGTTTTGAATCTACAACTAAAAATGTACAGTTATGACTGCAAGACAGTTGTGACTTGTTCATAACACCTCAGGTGTGAAATTTTCCCTTGAAGTTTATCCAAATGAACTAGTACAGTATTATCAGTTCTGGTCAGGTATGTTCCTTGATTTTTTAGTAAGAACTAACATAGTGAATTTGAGTCATGTGAAAATTCCATCCCAAGTGAAGTCTTTCTTGATAGCAGCCTCCTTACAGTAGTAAATATAAAAGTAAAGAGTTTCCAGCTCCAAACTCCATTAAGTATCAGATCTACATTAAAATCTACTTATGTTTGATTAGGTTAGCTCATATTAACATAGATAAAACAACGGATGGAACTAGGAGCTTAATTAATATACCAGTATATTGAAAATTTCATGACATATTATGTAGCATACTTGCATAATTTGCTAATAACACCCAAATTCCATGGAAATAACATACCAGTAAAGGTATGACACTAAGAGTACTAAAGTTAAGTTTGTCAACATCAGTAGTGGTGCACTGCACAGGGGTTCAGGGTTGATCTGGACTCAAAACTCAATCATCACCAAATCATTCCATTAATAAAGTTAAATTAAGCCAAGTCGGGTTAAGTCAGGTTAGGTATGGCTGGATTAGGACAGGTTACTAGGAATGAAATTACTTAAGATGGGGTGACCTTGAGACCACAATGACCAAAAAGTCCAACATGGTGGGCTGCAACTTGCAATGGCTTGTGGCAAAACTGATAAGGCTGCACAGTAAAATGAATATATATATATGCAATGTATTTATGCAACTTTTTATAAGTATCACTGTAATAAGATTTGGTTACTGCTAAAGTAATAAATCACACACTCACACATTGCAAATTATATGCAAGGAAGCTCTCCTTAAGTTTCACCAAATCCATCAGCTTTTCATACTTAATGAGTATCAACATTATAATAAGCATTTGCCAAGGAGTCACTCAGAAAACACCCTCTTCTGGCTGGTAAAAAAACAAACAAACACATACACGAACAAAATAAAATGGGTACAGTTGGAGGCAGTTTGGACATGTGGAGAGAATGGAGAATTAAAGACTGACTAAGAGGGTGTATGTGGGTGAAGTGGAGGGAGGGAGAGGGAGGGGACCGAGGATGAGGTGAAGGCATGGAGTTGAGAGGTATATGAGGGAGGAGGGAGTGAGCTGGGGGGAGGGCAGTCAAATGGTGGGTGACAGAGCGACGCGAAGGTGTTTTGTCTGTGGCCACCCTTTGCGGGATTAGGGCATCAGGCTATAGATAGATAGACAATTATCCGAAGCTGCAAAAAGTGTAAATTTACCAATAAATTTTCACTCTTCACTAACCAGGATGATCGCTTGCTTCTGCCTTGGTGCTGCTGTCCCCTGCCTGGCCCCGAGTGTTGCCTGCCTGGCTGGTCATTTCTTTGGACTCATTTTTCTCCCCAGCCGGAACAGGCGTGACTGCTGGCTTGACTGATGTGACTTGTGGCTTGTCCTCTGCTGGCTGGTGGGCCTCAGTGGTGCCTGTGGCCTGTCTCTCCACCACCTTAAGTACTGTGGTATCAACTGCCTGTGTGCCAGGAGGGACCCCTGCACCCGCATCTGCACCCACCACCACAACAACACTCCACAACAAAAAAGTTCGAGGTGTCATTACGCTGTTTACGACTGTCCTACTCTGCCTGTGCTTCCTGGGACGGTATAGCCTCCCAGTATGTGGTATGACTTCGTGTTCAAGATGCGGTAGCAGCGGGAGAGCTGCGTGGACTTCCACCACAACCTTATGCCATGACAACCACCAGCTGTGACGCCACACCTGTGTTGTCAACAAGGCACAGAGGTAAATACCCATCACGGGAACATACAAACTGATTCAGAGCCTTCCTTTTCAAAGAGAAAGTGATAACTAAAATACCACACATATTTAGACATTGATTCATAAACGTATAATTGTAATTACATGATCTATTACAAAATTTAATTTAGAATTTGCTCTAACAATCCAGAGGACACGCTATATTAATTAAAACAAATAAATTGAAAATTAACTATCTATAGAAAAATATGCCTTGCTGATCTATATTCGACGCATTAGATAACAGTGTTATATACGTTTTCAGCCAATATGAATGTTATTCATAGAAGTGATATTTTATAGAGTCGCGCATTTGTTGTTACGCTTCCTTGACTACAAAGCTAAATTGATTTTTTTTTTTCCTAACATGGCCTAAAATTGTCATCGCACCCCTTCAGTGCTGAACTGTAACACTAGATCAACATTAGAATCTGGTGGTAGTCGCTACGGAGGAAAATGGAAGGGATTGAGAGCCGTAATTTAAGCAAATGTAAATATTTCAGTTCATTTCAGTTCAATATTTTTCTGTCACAGTTATTATTATAACAGGACTATTATTATTATAAGCAGGATCCCAGCGTGTGTGGAAGGGGGGGGGGAAGGGTGCACAAATAACCAAGAAGTATTCGACTGAGCAAAAATACATTTTAACTAATTTACGATGAAAGGGCTGGTTATTTTTTATTGAAGATCTGGTCACACGAACTTGCTGAAAAGGTGGTGGTAATTTAGTATGCGAAGAATCTATCTACCTATAGCCAGACGCCTTAATCCCATAAGGGGTGGCCACAAACAAATCGCCTCCATGTCGCCCTGTCCCCTGCCATTTCATCGCCTTCCCCCCAACCTACACCCCCCTGTCTCATATTCCTCTCTATCCCTCCATCTCATCCTCGGTCTTCTCCTTCTCCCCCCTCTGCCTCACTCACATATACTCTCCTAGTTAGTCTTTCATTCTCCAACCTCTCCACATGGCCACCCCATATATATGTTTATTTATTTATTTATTTATTTATTTATTTATTACTCCTTGTAGCGATTTAGTTTGTATCATTATCTTGTATGTCTTTTTAACCTGTCATCATACTGACACAGTCTTTACTAGTAATATACATGAGGATATTGTGGTGCAAATGGCAAAATAAATCGCTGAGGAAAACATGCTTAAAAAAAAAAAAAAAAAGATACTTGGCCCTGCCGTGTCATGGTGACTGGCCCACATCACGCCACTAGGAGTTAAAGTTGCCAGTCACTAAACTTACCAGCATTTCTTGGACGCAACTGAGATTATTTTCTTTTTCCCGGGAATCACCTTCCCCTGCAAATCGTTCTCTCTAAAGAAAGAAAGAAAGATAGACATAAAAAGATCTTGTTTACGAAAAGAAGTGGGATCGTTACCGTAATATTTTTTTTTCCTGCCTGGTAATGGTGACACACACTTGCTGATTAAGCTATGGTTCGGTCCTTATACAAGCTCAGTGTCTATGGGAGCTCAGCACTCAGCACTTCTTGCTCTACACACTCAAAGGTTAGAGAGAGAGAGAGAGAGAGAGAGAGAGAGAGAGAGAGAGAGAGAGAGAGAGGTTTTCTGTCAAAGGTGAAGAGCACAGAATAAGATCAAAGTTTTTTTTTTTTTAATCTACTGTGCTTACCTGAATTATTATTTTATCTGTTTATTTATTTTATTTGTGTATCCATTTTCATGAATATTCTTATTTATTTATCTATTTACCTATCTATTTTTATTTATTTATTTATATTCTTATTTATTCATATATATTTTATTTTTACTTTATGTATTTATCTTTATTAATTTTATCTGTTCTCATTTACATATTTATCCATCTGTCTATCTGTATCTCCACTCCACCAACATGTGGTGCTTTGCAGAGATTGTATGTAGGGTGAGAAGTGCTTGTGAGTGTACTTGTTGTGTTGGAGTGGCTTTGGATGTGTGTAGTCTGTGAACCAAGTGTAATCGGCCCGCCTAAGCCGACTGGGTGCAAGCATACTAGTATGCGACACTGGTTCAACCACAGCACCCCTTCTGTCCGCCAAAGTGGTATGTGGCTCGGTGAACGCTTCCCAAAGTTGTTACAACTCTGGCGGAAGGCGAACCCGCGTCCACCAGCGTGTGAAATGCACACTCTACCACTGTACCTGCATAGAAATAATATATATAAAACTCTATCATAGAATCCCTCTCGTAACCAAATTTTTTTTCTTTATCTTCGCCAAGAGGTTATTTTTTCACCCCTGTCCGTTTGTTTGTTGGTTGGTTGGTTGGTTTGTGAGCAAGGCTACACAAAAACTACTGGACGGATTTCCACGAAACTTGGTAGAAGATGATGATTTAGATTTGCCTCCCCATTGGGAGGACACGGGCAAAAACAAAAGCCTGTCAGAGAAAAGCTGTACAAAGATTTAGGGTTACAGGTTAACGTGGGGGAGGGTAGGTGGCCACAACCCCCAAAATCACAGAGGCAGGTGCCCGAGCAATAGTCTCTG
Organism: Birgus latro; assembly: GCA_018397915.1. NCBI lineage: Eukaryota > Metazoa > Arthropoda > Malacostraca > Decapoda > Coenobitidae > Birgus > Birgus latro. The sequence goes on from JAGKTI010010278.1 coordinate 28,536, forward strand.
CAGCCAAACGATAGTCGTCATCCCTGAGAAGCTGCTCACCAAGGCCACGCCGAAGACAATATGTTGCGGGACAGTCAAGAATATAATGTAAAAGAGGCGTTGCACTAATGCCGAAGCAGGGAGGGCACGGCTCCGGGTTTCCACCAGTCATCTGGTTATAGCGTGGATATCCCAGACGCAACCGGCAAAGCTTGACGAGAAGGTGAATGGGTGTGCCGGTGAGTACATCAACAGGTGTATAGGTTGTAGCAATGGCATACCAGGTGCGAGAGCCTTCGTATACCTGGAATTGATGATCCTCCCGGGAAAGACGGTGG
>JAGKTI010010279.1:0-16297 GCA_018397915.1 Birgus latro
GGAAGCCGCGGTGGAAGGGGAGAGAGAGGAATAGTAAACAAAGGGCTCTTCCTGGGGAGAGGTCGGCGCGGGACTGGCTCTCGTGGTTGGGTTGGGTGCGGAAGGCCCGGTGGAGTCACGGGAGGGGCGGACGTGGCAATTCCTGTAAATGCGTGGTGTCCCGTGATAGTCAATGACGACTTGAAAAGGGTTGGGGACCTGCGTGCTTACATACGGACCCATAAAGCGGGGGGCGACCTTAGTAGGGGTGGGGAAGCAGGCCACGAAGACCTCGTCGCCTGGTTTGTGAGGGTTTAATGGGGAAGGAATCTGTCGAAGTGTCTTGGTGGTCGTGCAGGTGTTGCAGGCGACGCTTTAGGTGATACAAGGGGTCCACGAGGGAGGATGGGGCGGGGGGTTGTAGGCGTTGTCGGAGAGGGAGCAGGAGGGGCGCTTCTCCGAATACGCGCTCATGTGGGGTAATGCCATCGTCGCGGGGACATGTGTTCATCCCCCACTGTATGATTTTGACGTGGGCAGGCCATTCCTGATCCTGGGTGCTCTGGATCCGGGTCCTAATTTGGTTTAAGAGGGTTCGATGGCTCCTCTCACATACCCCGTTTCCTTGGGGCCAGTATGGGGAGGAGTGTGAAATGGAAAATCCAAATAGGACGGACAGTTCTTTCCAGATTTGGCCCGTAAATTCGGGGGCATTATCGGAGTGAATGGCCTGGGAGACCCCAAAGTAGGGGGAGACGTGGCGCATGAGGGCATCGGCTATGGCGACGGCAGTGTGTTCCTTGGTCGGGCAAGCAATAAGGAACTTTGAGTACACGTCGACGAAGGTGATGATGTAACGGTAGCCGGATTTGGGTGGCAGGGGCCCGACAATGTCGACGGATAAGAGCTGCCAGGGTTTGTGGGCGGTAATTTTGCCGGTGGGACCCGCTGTGCGGGTAATGTCCTTTCCAAGGCAACATGCTCGACACGCCTGGGTGACACGCGCTAGGGTGCTGGGGTTGGGGGCCCAGTAGAGGTCATTGAAGACCTGTGTCAGCTTCTTTGTGCCCAGGTGGATGACGTTGTCCGAGTGGAAGTGAGTGAGGACGCTCGTGGCGGAGTCTGGGTCGAGGACAACGTGGCCGGAAGGCGTGAAGAGTTGGTCCCCTTGCAGGTGGAGTTTATTGAAAAGGTGCTGGGGAATCCAGGGAGGTCGGTCCAGGTCTTGCCAGTGTTGGAGCAACCCAGACTGAGGGAGGAGTGATTGTACTGGCAGGCGGGAGAGGGCGTCGGCGTTGGTGTGTAATTTTCCGGGCCGGTACGCGATCCTGTAATCAAACTCCTCCAGTGACTCGCGCCAGCGGAGGAGTTGGGTGTTGTGGGTGGCTGACGTCCGTAGCCACTGGAGGGACTGGTGGTCCGTGATGACGATGATGCTGGTGCCCGATAGGTAGGCCCTGAAGTGATCAAGGGCCCAGACAACCCCCAAACATTCGCGTTTGTTAGCCGCGTAATTGCACTCGGCGGGGTTTAGGGTGCGGCTGGCGCAAGCTATGATGTGCTCACGCCCTTCCTGGACCTGGGCCAGGACGGCGCCTATGGCCACCAGGGACACGTCAGTATATAGTCGGAATGGAAGGTCATAGTCGGGGAAGGCAACGACGGGGGAGGAAACAAGCTTATCCTTCAGGGCGTGGAATGCGGCGACGCGGTCGTTACTCCAATTGAAAGGCTCACCCTTCCTAGTGAGGTCGTGGAGTGGTTTCGCAAGGTCGGCGAACCCTTTTATGAACCACCGATAGTATGATGCGAGGCCTAGGAAGGCACGGACCTGGTGAACGTCTTGGGGAAGCGGTTGATTTGCGATGGCTTTCAACTTTTCAGGGTCTGGAGAGATGCCTTTCCCCGAGACGATGTGTCCAAGAAAGGGGACCGAGCGGGCGGCTAGAACGCATTTAGTAGGCTTGAGTTTGAGTCCAGCCTGGCGTATCTGCTGAAATACCTGCCGGAGGCGGTACAGGTGATCAGCCCATGTTTTACTGAACACGATCACATCGTCGAGGTATGCCAGGCAGACTTCCCATGTCAGGCCACTGAGGACGGACTCCATGAGGCGGGAGAAGGTGGCCGGGGCGTTACAGAGTCCAAAGGGGAGAACGTTAAATTGGTACAGTCTCCCATTGCTCGTGGAGAAAGCTGTTTTCTCTTGATCCTGGGGGTGGACAGGGACCTGCCAGTATCCTGACTGGAGGTCCAGCGTAGAAAACCAGGTGGAGCCGTGTAGGGAGTCTAGGGAGTCATCTATTCGGGGGAGAGGAGTGGCATCTTTTGTCGTGACATCGTTCAACCGGCGGTAGTCGACGCAGAAGCGTTGCGTGCCGTCTTTTTTCCGGATCAAGACGACAAGGGAGGACCAGAGGCTGGTAGAGGGCATTATGATACCGGCGTCCAGCATCTCTTGAACCTGCCGGTCCTCCTCGGCCCGTTGGTGCGGGTTCTTCCGGCGGGAGGGCTGGCGAATGGGAGGCCCAGTGGTGTGTATCTCGTGGGCTAGATAAGTTGTATGCCCCACGTCGGCGGGCCTGGTGGAGAAGATGTCCTGGTGCTCGAGGAGCAGGTGGTGTAGCGTCTCGGCCTGATGCGGCGATAGGTGGTCAGGTAGCGGGGGAAGGGGAGAGGGAGGCGATTCTAGGGGTGTGGTGTCGCATAGCTCTGCCGGCTCCAGGTCGCCAACCAAAAGTCCCCTCGTCAGAGTAAGGGGCGTGGCCGCCAGATTCGCCACTTTGACGGCGTTCAAGTGGGGCGGAAGGAAGGTCGGCGACATTAGGCAGGCTGCTAGGGGCCCGGTGGGGACACTAGGGGAGAAAAGAGTGTGGGTCCCCGTGGGTTTATTGATTTTGAGCCACGCTTCGTGGTGGGGGGGGATGGTGAGGGAGGACGCAACTGTCGCGGAAAATGTGGGGCCGGGGGCCGGCTCAGGGGAAGGTGGAGGGGCGCTGTCTTGACTTGCGCACGTACATATGCTCTTGGGTTCTTGGGGGGGGGCTGCCAAAACTGCAGTCGTCTCCCGTGGCAGTCGATGTGCGTGTGGAGCTTCTGCAGTAGGTCTAGCCCCAGGTAACCGTCGTACGCGCGGCAGGATGAATTGAACACAACGAAAGAGTGACACGTGGAGGCTTGCTGATGCGTCGTCGCTTGTAGGGCTTGTGTTTCCCCACGGATTGGTAGGGAGCCTTCCCCCGCGTCTATGAGGCGGGTTGAAGTGGGGAGAAGGGGTCCAAATTTTCCCTGGTGGCGGGAGTAGAAGTGAGTATATAGGCAAGACCTGGCGGCTCCTGTGTCCACCAGGAGTCTTGCCTTGACCCCCTGCAATTTCATCTTTACATAAACGGGGGGTCGGTATTTGGCAGAGGTAGCCCCCGCCACCGTGGGGTGGTGCGGGGGCAATCCTAAAAATCCAACGCCAGTGGGGCCTTTGTCTCGCAGCCGGCATCAGGTTCCTCGACGAGTGAGGGGTGGGGGTTCGCTGGGCCCTCTTCTACTGCCAGCACTGGGCGGCACCTCGGTGGGTCGGCTTGCCTTTTGCGCGCTGCCTTGAGCTGCTCACGAATGTCGTGGAGCGGGCAGCGGCTACTACAAACGGTGAACTCCCACGGGTTGATTGTGATGAGGTTTGTACTGTCGTCCTGAGGCGGCCGTCTTCTGGTGGGGTGGGCTCTGGGGAGAGCTGAGGCGGAGGTATCACGCGGTGGGGCTGGAGAGGGGTGGGGCCGCGACGGTGGGGGTTTCGTTGGGAATCGGCTGACAACCCCGATTTGTTGAGTGTCGGGACGGGTGGCGAGTAGGCGGCGTATGAGTTGGACGTCGCGGTCCCAATTTCCTGTCGGGTCGTGGATGGTGGAATGTTCTTTGACCGTGCCCGGAAGGACTCTAAGGAGAGTATTAAATATGTGTTCATCCCGGGTATTCACTTGAGCATCCGGGTATGCGGCGGTGACGAGTCGCCTAGCTTGGACCAGGGTATTGTCCAGGTCTCCGTCATATCTGAGGGCATCTAGTTGCGTCACTGCGACAACTTTTCCCAATGACGGGGTGATAGCGTCTACAACAATTTCTGTAAATCTAGCCCATGTGAGGTTTGGGACTATCTTTGGTGCAATGCTAGCAACCGCCTTTCCCAAGTAAGGTAGAGTGACCGCAATCTTTTGATTATTTTCTTCAAAACCAATGTCTAGCAATGGCTTGACCATTTGCAAATAGGTGGAAATGTCGCATTGTTCTGGGTCAAATTTTGGTAGGGGTACATGTGTTTTGGCTGCCATTTTCACACCTATCCCAGTCCTTTTTACCGTCCGGGTCAAGAACCACCGCCAGCCACCAGTGTTATGCTACGTATTTGTGGGACGGTTTCTCGCCCTCAAATACGCAGGCTAAAGCGGGTCCCTATTCTAGACCGGGAGGTAACTCCAAAGAGCAGGACTGGGCACAAAAACAAGGCAGTGGATATCACACATGTATTCTACACATAAGACACAGGACAATAATACATCACAGATATTACAAAGGATTTGCCGGGGGGGGGGGGCAAGTGAACACTGTACACGATTGCTACCTGTCACTTTACCTTTCTTGTTTAAGTATGGTAATATTCACCCGACGCTCGTGTGACATACAACACATTTATATCTTCAGACACAGGAATGGTTTTGACACAATTTCTAAAACCCGTATAGCACTGGACGGCACTGTATACATGTATATCTTACTTTACACCTGTACTTCAGGTAACTGGAGGCCGGAAGTCTATCACAGGTAGGGTTGCCGATAAAGGTATTTAACAGGGGGGGGGAGACTATGGTATTTGGTATGCCCGGGTCAGCTACACGGCTGAGACAAGGGGCTGATGCAAGTTTACTGAACACAGGGGAGGGGGAACGTAAACACCAGCGCAAGGCACAAAGACACAAAAGGGGCAAGTCTAGATTATCACTAAGACTGTCTAGGGCGGCAGGACTCTACCTTCTAATGTAGGTCCAGCCACGTTCTATCTATCGGAACGTCCAATCTTATTCGGGGTTCCTGGTCACTTCACTTGAGGATACACTGTAGGGAATCACGCATAAGATACCTGTAGATGCACACTAAACTGAGCTTAAGGGTACACACACATATATATAGATAGTCCAATCACTTGGGTGACACTGATGGGCCCAGGGCGATTCCTCCATCAGGAGGGAAACGGGGGCGGAGTGGCGTACTCCTGGGCAGGGTCCCACACGTGGCTGTGGGGCTAAGGGCTCGGCCCAAAGACGGCTAGGAGCCGGGCCTGACGTCGGATCTGGGAGCGTCGTCGGGAGACCTCACCCACCGGTAGGTCGCGCCCTGGTGTGCGGGGCAACTCCTGGGGCAACAGGGGACCCAGGGGACTGGCACCTGGGGCGGCTGGGCTGCGGCAACAGCTCGGGGGCGGCGGCGCCATCAGGGACGCCTCACGGGAAGCTCGGGCCGGGGGAGTGGTGGATGGGGCCCGTCGTCGGCTGCGAGGTCTGCGGAGGCTCTGGTCCGGCAGCTGGTCACCTGGGTGGAGTCGCAGGGAACCAAGGTCCCGGGTGAGACTCTGCCACGTCTCGGGTGTGGGGCCTTCTCCGACGGCTGGTGCTCTCGTAGGAGGGGAGCGGACTATGGCCAGCTCTACTCTGGACCCGACGTGACTCGTGGCCAACGCCTGGTGGGTTACGGGGAGGGCAGTCTCCTGGCGGCTTGTGGCCTGCTCTGTACTGGGCCTGTTCTCCTGGCGGCTTGTGGCCTGCTCTGTGCTGGGCCTGTTCTCTTGGCGGCTTGTGGCCTGCCCTGTACTGGGCCTGTTCTCCTGGCGGCTTGTGGCCTGCTCTGTATTGGGCCGAGCGTGACTCGTGGCCAACGCCTGCTATCCCTATGGCCCCACAGGCGTTGGCCACGAGTCAACGCCTGCGGGGCCGTAGGGATAGCGGCCTGGCGGCTTGTGGCCTGCACTGCACTAGGTCTAGTTTCTTGGCGGCTGGTGGCCTGCACAGGGTTTGGTCTGACGTGGCTCGTGGCTGGCGTCGAGAGGACACAGGGGAGATGGTTTCCTGGCGGCTTGTGGCCTGCACTGTGTCGGGTCTACTTCCCTGGCGACTCGTGGCCTGCTCCGTGTTAGACCTGGTTACCTGGCGGCTTATGGCCTGCACTGTGTCGGGTCTATCTTCCTGGCGGCTTGTGGCCTGCACTGTGTTGGGCCTATTTCCCTGGCGGCTCGTGGCCTGCACTGTTTTAGGCTGGGCGTGGCTCGTGGCTAACGCCGAGGAGGTGAGCTCTGGGACGGCTATGGCCTGTATCAGTGAGCTCTGAGCACTAGCAGCAGAGGGACGGACTATGGCCAATCCTGCCTCATGCCCAGTACGGCTCGTGGCCGGCACCGCGGTGCCGCTCTTGGGGGAACGCCTACAGGAGACGGGCCGACATGCGTCCGTGTCGGGGCCCTGTGGCGGGGAGACAGCTGGGGAACGGACTGTGGCCAATTCTGCCCCGTACCCGGTACGAACTCTGTCAGTACCGCGGCGCTGTGTGGAGTTGTAAACTCCACCCCTTACCTGCCGAGCTGTGTTCCGGCTGGAGACAAGGTGCTGGCGGCTGCTACCTTTCCGGGCCCTCATCTGAGCACAAGAGGGGCGCTGGGGAGTCGGACAGGTAGGCCGTTCCTGCTCCCAGCCGCGCTGCGCTGGCGGTAATCTCCCGGTGATCTGGGGGGGGCTGGGGGAGCTGGTGTCGTCTGCTCCGCTTGCCGGGTGGTTGGTGGCTCTAACCCCTAACTCCCGTATTTCAAGATTCATTAGTCTAAAGGTATTTTGTGGTAGAGCTGCACCACAGAGCTCCACAGTATTTCTATTTTTTAAACAAGAAAGGCAGTTATGTACTTCTTATAACATATATAATATAGCCAACAATTAGTGTCCGCAATAGGTCAAGGGTTTTGTGCAGTATCACACATTTATATGTAAAAAAAATTGCCTTAAAAAAAAAAATAAACTGTTTCAACCACCGATGTTAGCCAGCGCGAGAAGTTCCCAGACATTTCTAGTAATATTATTTTGGAATGATTTCGGTGCTATTCAAATGTACTGAGAGGGGAGATCATTCTAGTTTTTCTATACCATAATGCTAAATCACACTAGTATGCCTTTTTTTTTTGGTCCAAAGTTCGAATATACTAGCTTTTCGTGAATCAAAAGGCACGTAAGTATGACCATAGACAATACGAGTTGATGGAGGGTACATTCCAAACACACATCCTCGAAGTTCATTATTTCGACATATTTCCGCTTGATTACTGTACGTTATTGCTTCTACAGTGTGCAATGATGCTGTAAGACATATATAAACGCTTCTGTCATGAGTTAGATGTGAGTCTGAAGTGATTTAGGCGACAAATAAAGACTGTTGTCACTTCATGTTTCCTAACCTTTTGTTTGTTTTCATTCATAGATTTTTATATGAATTTACTACAATGTTTACATTAAGCCCTTTAAATTCATTCATTCTTATGTTTGTACGTCATTCAAGGAAAAAGATGCGAGAGAAACTTCCTAAACTTGTGAGATGCCCAATTTCTTTAGCTCTATGTACTCTTGAATCAGTGTTAGGAGCAATTCTCTGTTATATTCTTATGGCAATATATCTCGTACAAATTACACAATCTCCATTTTCACTTACCTCAGTCCCTTTGCTGGTTCCATCACCCAGGGGGTTTAGGATGGGTTCGTGGAATGTGGGAAGTTTGAGGGGAAGAGCGAGGGAAGTTGTTGAGGCATTTAGTAGGAGGTGGGTGGGTGTGGCTTGTTTGCAGGAAGTCCGGTACAGGGGTGGATCAGCCAGAAAGATTGCTACTATAAGCTGTTTTGGCAGGGGGGAACTGACGGATATGGGGGTGTGGGTGTGTTGGTTGCGGAGAAATGGGTGGAGTATGTTATGAATGTCATGAGAGTAAGTGATAGGATAATAGTAGTGAAAATTTTGATCGGACGGGTGATGATTTCAGTTATATCAGCATATGCTCCATAGTTCGGATTGGATGATGCAGAGAAGGATAGATTTTGGGATGATTTAATACGTGTAAGTAAGTGGTATGGGTGATGATGAGGTAGTGGTTCTGGGAGGGGATTTAAATGGTCATGTTGGTGAAGCAGCTCAAGGTTATGAAGGAGTCCATGGAGGATGTGCATATGGTGTGAGTAATGCGGAAGGGGAAAGAATACTCGAGTTTGGGGAGGTTATGGACATGACTGTGTGCAACACACATTTTAGAAAAAGAGTGAGTAGACTGATTACGTACGAGTCCGGGGGAAATAGTAGTCAGATAGATTATTTTCTGGTCAGGAGGGTTGATAGGAGATTAGTGAGGGATGTTAAAGTTGTAGGAAGCAAGGAGTGTGTGCAGCAGCACAAACTGTTGATTTGTGACATGGTGCTTAAGGAACGAGTGATGAGAAGGATGACATATGTACCTAGGAGGAAAATATGGAAGCTGGGAAACCAATCAGTAAGGGATGCCTTTTATAGTGAGATGAGGAGAGTGGTGGCTGAACAGGAAGCCGTAGATAGAGACGTTAATGAACAGTAAAGAGCCCTTAAGAACAATCTCTTGAGAGTTACCGATGCAATATGTGGTTGGACAAGAGGCCCACCAAGACATAAAGTAACTTGGTGGTGGGATGAGGGTGTAGAAGCTACAGTTAAGGAGAAAAGAAGGCTTTTCGGGAACGGAAGAAGGGTGGTAACAGGGAGGAGTACTTGGCTGCCAAGCGCAGGGCTAGAAGACAGGTATACAGGGCGAAGTCTGAGTCACAGAGACTTTTACTTGATAATCTAAATCATGAAGGAAGGAAAAATATGGTTTTTAGGGTGGCAAATCAGGTGAAGAGAGATAATCGGGACATTGTAGGCGAGCAGTGTGTGAAGAATGATGAAGGAAGGGTAGTGGTAAATAGTGAGGATATTAAAGATGCATGGAGAGAGCATTATAGCCGGTTGTTGAATGAGGAGTTTGATTGGNGACATATGTACCTAGGAGGAAAATATGGAAGCTGGGAAACCAATCAGTAAGGGATGCCTTTTATAGTGAGATGAGGAGAGTGGTGGCTGAACAGGAAGCCGTAGATAGAGACGTTAATGAACAGTATAGAGCCCTTAAGAACAACCTCTTGAGAGTTACCGATGCAGTATGCGGTTGGACAAGAGGCCCACCAAGACATAAAGTAACTTGGTGGTGGGATGAGGGTGTAGAAGCTACAGTTAAGGAGAAAAGAAGGCTTTTCGGGAACGGAAGAAGGGTGGTAACAGGGAGGAGTACTTGGCTGCCAAGCGCAGGGCTAGAAGACAGGTATACAGGGCGAAGTCTGAGTCACAGAGACTTTTACTTGATAATCTAAATCATGAAGGAAGGAAAAATATGGTTTTTAGGGTGGCAAATCAGGTGAAGAGAGATAATCGGGACATTGTAGGCGAGCAGTGTGTGAAGAATGATGAAGGAAGGGTAGTGGTAAATAGTGAGGATATTAAAGATGCATGGAGAGAGCATTATAGCCGGTTGTTGAATGAGGAGTTTGATTGGAATAGGGAAGGTTTGGAGCCTGCTGATCCAGTGTTTGGGCCTTGGCCTTTGATTGACGCTGCTACTGTGAGTAAGGCAATAGGCAGGATGCGGGTGGGGAAGGTGGCAGGTGTGTCTGGGTTGACTGCTGAAATGTTGAAGGCCTCAGGAGATATTGGGGTGAGGTTAGTCACTGACCTGATAAATATGATTATATATGAGTGTGTGGTCCCAGATGATTGGCTGAAGAGTGTAATTGTAAATGTGTACAAAGGGAAGGGTGATGCCCTGGAAAGGGGAAATTACAGAGGTATAAAGCTCTTACATCAGATAATGAAAGTAATGGAGAGAGTTCTACAAGGTACAGTACATCCTTCAACTTTGTGAACTTTAACTTTGCGAATCACCAATTTTGCGAGGTAGTGAGACCTGGGCAGTAAAGGAAGAAGATATTCGCAGGTTTAAACGTACAGAAATGACAATGATTAGGTGGATGTGCAGTGCGTCCCTACGTGCAAGGCCTGGGGGGGCTGGGTTTACGATAGAAGAGTTGAGAGGTAGGATGGGACTGGAGTGTATTGGTGTTGTGATGAGGAGAGGTAGGCTGAGGTGGTTTGGACATGTGGAGAGGATGGGGGATGATAATTGGGTGCAGAGGGTGAGAAGTGTTAATATTGGGGGAGGGGTTGGGAGGGGTAGACCGAGAAAGACATGGGACGAGGTCATTAAATGTGACTTAAGGGTTAAGGGACTGAATAGGGAGGCTGCCAGAGATCGAGCAGCGTGGAGAGCCGCCATTAGGTGACCAAGGCCGACACATGCAAGCATGTTGGAGCCTTCAAAAACGAAACGAAACGAGTTCCAAGTCATTTATTTTTTAACATTTATGAACTTTGCGAGCGATCACACACTTTACGAGGTCGAGTGGTGGGAAAGTCGTCTTCCCGCACTACTTTGACGTCGTGGTTCGCTGGGCATACTGTGCCTCCTAGTTTGGTGTTCTGCCGCCCCGCCACGTTTGTTTACACCACAGTAGTCGCACCCAAGCCTTGCCCCGCCACCAGTCCCGTACACCATGCCAGTCTTCACATCAGTGTAAATATGCATTTTTTTCTTTTTTTTTATGTTTCTTACCTACGATGTTTTCATAATAATATTACTGTACAATACATCAGTCCATGTTTGTTTCATTTATCATCATACAATTAATAGGTAGAGTTGAGAGAAAGAGCGGGAAAAAGTGCTTACCTTGGGGTGATGTTGACCAATTTACCTTTATTGCATATATTTAACTGTTTAAACTTTGCAAATTACGATTTTGCGAGGTTTTTTGTCGACCATATTCTCGCAAAATTGGAGGAAGCACTGTATGATTAGAGAAAGAGTGAATATCAATGAGATGCAGTTTGGGTTTATGCCAGGCAGGGGGACCACTGATGCCATATTGTTCACAGCTTCAGGAAAAATATATTGGCAAGAAAAGGGAATTGTATTTTGTTTTTGTTGATTTGGAAAAGGCCTTTGACAGAGTCCCTAGAGAGGTGGTGAAGCGGGCAATGAGAAAGCTGGGGTTGGAAGAGTGGCTGGTTAGGGTGGTTATGGCCATGTACGTGGGTGCTCGCACCCAGGTAAGAGTGAATGGAGTTTTGAGTGATGAGTTTCCCGTGAATGTTGGTGTGCATCAGGGGTCAGTTTTGAGTCCCTTGTTGTTTATCATGGTGCCTGAAGCCCTCTCACGTGACTTCAGAGATGGACTCCCATGGGAGATGTTGTATGCTGATGATATGGTGTTGATTGCTGAGAATGAAAGGGAGGCTGAGGAAAGATTTAAGAAGTGGAGAGATGGTATGGGGCACAAGGGCTTAAGGGTAAATGCAAATAAAACAAAAGTGATGATATCCAGGGTTGGTGGCAGTACAATCAGAGGAGAGGGAGAGTGGCCATGTGCAGTGTTTGTGATGGATGGGTGCACAAGAGATGTAGTGGTATTAGAGGCAGACTGCGAGATAATGCTGATTTCATGTGTGCGGCGTGTCAGGGAGAGCAGGTGGAGATTGTTAGGCATGAGAGCGTTGAACTTGCAGGTGAGTCTCTTGAGTGTGTGGAGGAGTTTTGTTATCTGGGAGACATGTTATGTGCCGGAGGTGGGGCTGGAGTTAGCTCGGTTGCTAGAGTGAGAAGTGGTTGGAAGAAGTTCAGGGAGCTGTTGCCTCTCCTGACATTGAGAGGACTCTCCTTATGTGCTAAGGGGTCGTTGTATGCAGCATGTGTTAGGAGTGTGATGCTGTATGGTAGTGAGACCTGGGCAGTAAAGGAAGAGGATATTGACAGGTTTAAACGTACAGAAATGACAATGATTAGGTGGATGTGCAGTGCGTCCCTGCGTGCAAGGCCTGGGGGGGCTGGGTTTACGATAGAAGAGTTGAGAGGTAGGATGGGACTGGAGGTATTGGTGTTGTGATGAGGAGAGGTAAGCTGAGGTGGTCTGGACATGTGGAGAGGATGGGGGATGATAATTGGGTACAGAGGGCGAGAAGTGTTAATACTGGGGGAGGGGTTGGGAGGGGTAGACCGAGAAAGACATGGGACAAGGTCATTAAATGTGACTTAAGGGTTAAGGGACTGAATAGGGAGGCTGCCAGGGATCGAGCAGCGTGGAGAGCCGCCATTAGGTGACCAAGGCCGACACATGCAAGCATGTTGGAGCCTTCAAAAACGAAAAACGAAAACTATTTCCTCATGGGGCAATGTAGGATTGGATGATGGATAAAGTATTTCCAACCTTCTATCAGCCATCAAAGAAACACCAGTAATATATTACAATAGACCTGTTGGCCCACACTAGGCAGCTCCTACACAAGTGTGGCTAGGTCAAAGAATAAGTCATATTGCCACTGGTTGGGGAGACACCCAAGCACCTTTCCTCCAGTTTATTTCTGCAATTACTTATCAATGTTGCCCTGTTTATGATCACAAACTGCAACCATCACTAAAAGAAAGAAAAGAGTTGTGTAATGTCAGCAAAACCCATCACAAGGACTCAGGTGCTGGACTGCCTCCTATGCTACACACCACTGCCCACTACTAACGAAGGCTGTCTCATTTACCTGCTTCTCTTCCCAGTAGTCGTGTCCACAGAAGCATATTAAGCGTACAGCACATGCTAGGAGGCAGATCACTCACATGCTAGGCGGAAGGTCACCATTGCACAAGCTAGGCGGATCACACACATGCTAAGCTCCGTTGCACATGCTAGGTGGCAGATCACACACACATGCTGGGTGGCAGTTCACCATCCTCCTTTCAGGGGATGCTGGCCACAAGTGTCCTGGGATGACCTCTCGCTGCATGAGGTCAAAGCAATATATGAAGCTACAGACTGCAGGTTTTAATAACTCAGTTCAAATGCTGCCATCCTTCCTCTGAGGGAATTTGTAAACTGTCAGCCATGGCACTGTACACATGGCTTGTATTCTCATCTACTAAGCAAGCTCCCTAATCCTTATTATTCTTGTGTACAGCTGGTTAAGGGGATTTTGCACGGCTGGTTTATAGATTTTGTACAGCTGGTTGACAGGATATTGTACAGATGGTTAAAGGGAGTTTGTACATTATTTAGGAAAAGTATGGTGATATCAGAATGATTTAAACAACATAGAAGAGGACAGCAAGGGGTAATAAGCAAAATAAATTGCTTGGGAAGAGGTGTTAGGACTGACAAGAATACAGGCCATGACTTTAAAAATTGGTTAAGCACTGAGTCAAGAAAAGAACATATGGAACATAAAAGACAAAGGCTGGCAGACAAAAACACATAACATGGCAGATCAAAGCACATACAGTACATAACAGAAGAAGGCTGGCAGAAAAAAGTGTATAATCACAGAATATAACACTGACAGAACACAGCACATAAAGAAAAAGGCACATAGGCACAAAATATAACACTGATAGAACATAGCACATAAGGAACATGAAAGCGTAGCTGCAAAAACCTGGAAGAAGAAAGAACGTAACTATGAACAAGCATGTAAAGGCTGGCAAAACAACAAACATGCAAATTTAACTGCAATAGGCTGGCAGAGCAAAACAAAGAACATATGAGCTGGAAAAATAAAGGGCATATGAGGGGACAATTTAAAGTAGGTTAGTCCATGCTAGGCTGCTCCAGTAAGTGACTAATCTATGAGCAATAGATGCAAATAGCAAAGAAAACTATCATACAAGTGGATGGCCCAATCAACAGGAGGCCACATTATAAGTTGTATGCCAGGCACTATAGCTCCTTTTAGTTAGTGATTTATCTTCCTTTTTGCAACTCAGTATTACCCTGGATCATTTTCTGCATTATTGTTACATACAAAAGAATACTGAGATAAAATGAGAATGAATCACAGGGATGTAACAAGTCAGCAAAAGCCACTTGTGGTGTGACCCTGGGTACTAAAACTTATATTTCACATGATAGGCAATTTATTATTCACTGTGGGATGAAATATGACAAGAGACATGCATAATTAAACATTCCCTAACATTCTTACACAACATTACACATTCCCTAACATTCTTAGCCAACCTTCTAACATTCACACACAATCCCTCAGACATCTTTCTTACACAATTACTCAGTCATCTAAAACTCTTACACAATTACTCAGTCATCTAACATTCTTACACAATTACTCAGTCATCTACCATTCTTACACAATTACTGTCATCTACCATTCTTACACAGTTGCAGTCATCTAATATACATACACAGTTGCAGCCATCTAACTCTTCAGGGGAAATAAAAAACATTTCAGTGGGGGATAAAAACTAAATATTCACAACGTTTATTTATGCCTTGACGGCATACCTGCAAGGTGGGAAATTTGCCTCTTGGTATCTTAGGTGTGAGACGCTTCATCTGCCGGTATGATGTTGCATCAGATGGCACGGGTCTTCTTGGGCCGCAGATCCAGGGGCCTGAACTTCTGTGGGTGGAAAAGTCCGAGTTAATACTACATAGTTTTCAGCCAATGGAACAGGATTATTCCTACAACATGGATAGTCATTGGCCTCTGGTTGCTTCATCCACCTCCCTCCACACACAAACAATGGGGCAATAAATGGCAAATGGAATTTAATGTGGACAAGTGTCATGTAATTAAGTTTGGTAAAAGTGAAGAAAACCAGATTGGGATTACATTATAAGTTAGGAAGATCAACCCTATACATATCAGAAAGGGAGAAGGACCTAGGAGTGATTATTAATAACAGACTATCTCCAGATGACCACATCAATGAGATAGTACATAACATGTATACACTGCTTGCTAATATGAGAATAGCATTCACATATATAAATGAAGACATGCTGAGAAAAATAATAACATCATTCATCTGACCAACCCTGCAGTATGCATTGGTAGTCTGGAATTCTCATCTCAAAAAAACACATAGGTAAGACTGAAAAAGCACAAAGGGCAGCTACAAGATGGGTACCAAGCTTAAGGGATCTAAGCTATGAAGAAAGACTAGAAAAACTGAATCTGCCAACACTACAGGAGAGAAGGAAAAGAGGAGACATGATTATGCTATATAAATGCATATCAGGGAAAGAGAAAATAGACATTAAGGAATATATAACCTATGGGGAAGCATCAGCAAGAGGACACTGCAAAAAACTGCATAAAAAGAGAGATGATAAAGGCATAAGGAAATTCAGTTTCCCAAATAGGGCAATAGATCAGTGGAATGCACTACCGAATGAAATAGTGTGTGCCAAAACAATTCACAAAATTAAGGATATGTATGATAAAAATGGTTTAATACACGGGACAGTACGAGCTTGACTCATTCCTGTAAAGATACAATTAGGTAAACACACACACACACACACACACACACACACACACACACACACACACACACACACACACACACACACACACTCTCTCTCTCTCTCTCTCTCTCTTTAAAGAAAAATGTGCAGGCAGACTGGAAGACCTACATCTAGCTGAACGTGCCGGCATCCAGGGCGGCCACAATGCTTGTGTCATGCAACAGACTGCAACTTCTCATTACTGTTCTAAGGGAATAAGAATTCACTTACAATACAGTACACATTACCAAATCCAAACAGCAATTTCCAAATCCAAACAGCCAATTTCCATCCATCATCCAATCCTATGTTGCCCAACAGAGGAGCGTAGGAGCCCGGGCCTAGGCAAGATGGTCCTGACATTTAAGATGACAGCCAGTTTCCATAATATTTGTTCTTGCTACAGTAAAACTGTCTTTAAATCTGCACTACTTGTGTGAGGATGTGATATCAACACCTCTCTGTTTCTATCGTTTATAAAGGCATGTTGAAGCCTTCATAAATAATACGAACATACAATATCAATACCTCTCTGTTTGTATCATTTATAAAGGCACGTTGAAGCCTTTATAAATGATACGAACATACAATAGCAACACCTCTTTGTTTGTATCATTTATAAATGCTCCAACATGCCTATAAATATTAAACATCAATGCCTCTCTGTTTGATTACTGCTACAACCATCACAACAACTATTACTACCGCTACAACCATCACAACTACAACTACTATTACAATACTACTACCACAACTACTATTACTACTACTGTGCTACTACTATTACAACAACTACAACCATCGCTGTTACTACTGCTACAACAACAACAACAACTACTACTACT
>JAGKTI010010279.1:16397-28850 GCA_018397915.1 Birgus latro
ACTACTACTACTGTAACTACTATTCACACTACAACCACTACAACCCTTACTACTACCACTACTATATTCCACTTCTTTCACTAACCCATGCCTTACCCTGCTATCAGTCAGAGGCCAACTGAAGGCAGCACTGATGGCGTTCATTAAGGGCCATGTTGTGTGCTTTACTTGATCTAGAAAAAAAGAAAAAAGAAAATCAATTAAATCTACTCATTGTACATCAGAACAAAGCATTATATATCTTGCTATCTGTTTGTCTATTTAAGTGTCTGTCTGTCTATTTGTCTGTCTATTTACCTGTCCATTTATCATTTATAATGGCTCCTACAAGCTTGTATGTGTTGGGCTTGGGCACCAGAAGACTGCTCTCCATGCTGCTCAATCTCTAGCACCCCCTCTATTAGTCCCTTATCCCTGAGGGCACATTCTATGACCTCATCTTTTTTTTTCCTTTTTTTTAATTGTCTGATACTAATACACTGCCATATTGAACAACTTCAGGCTAGCAGATTTCATTTATTCCCCAAACTCCTTCTCTTTGGAACTCACTTCCCCAAAACTTCAACTTACAGTAGTTGGAGTCCAAGTGTTATAGATTTTTTATGAATGGAGGATGCTTGTTATCCGGAGTATGGATTTTTTTTTTCCTTCCTCTGTTTATCTTCTGCATAAAAAAATTCCATCCATCCATCCATCCATCATCCAATCCTACGTTGCCCCATTAGAAACATAGGAGCCTGGGGCTAGGCATACTGGTCCTGACATTTATGATGAGAGTGACCAGCCTCACTCATCCCACAGTGGCATTATGTAAGCAATAAGCCCCAACCACCCCTTGGATATAAACCTTCACCGGCTCAATCCAACTGGAGTTACGTAATTACCCACTAAACCACCAGGCGCCAAAATTTGGTTATATGGTTACCACCTAGCGCAACAAATTATTTCCTGGTGTACAGGAAACCATTTGGCTTATCACTCAGTGTACAGTCTATTAAATAAGTTGCTTAGGAAAAGGCATTTTGGAGCTTCCTCAATTGACGAGAAAAAAAAATGATAATGCTTCCTTCTCTGTGATTCTTTAGTACAGAAAGACACACACAGTCACCTGTACTTGCTTGGGCAGGGTGAGTGATGACAGGAAAGAGATCATCGCTGATACACCTTCCTTAATCAAATGAACACGGTCTTGAAAATGAAAAAAAGAAATCATCATCACCATCACCCCCACCACCACCACTGTTGTCATCATCATTTCCACAACAATCACTGACATCATCATTATCTTTTTCATCATCACCACCACCATCACTTTCACCATCACTGCTGTCATCATCTTCACCACAATCATTGTCATCATCATCACTGTTTTCACCATCATCATCATCATTCTCATCATCATCACAATCATCATCATCCAGAACTACTTTCCAACCCTAGGATGGTGTGAGGTAGGGTGCAGTGCCAGAAATAACTCAACAGAATAAGAAACCATCTAAAGCCTATACAAGTGAATGGGCCACACACTCACACCTTCACCATTTCAGACCCTGGAATCCTGACTCCACCTCATAAACATCCACACTTAAATGTTTCATATTCTGGCATTAATATCCTGTACATCTCAGTAGTCAAGATGGAGAGATGGTTATTTTATGCTGTGATAAGCAGACAAACAAACAGACAGACAAATGAGGAAGTAAAGGAGCATTGTGGTGTTGATGTGGTTGAAAGTGTTAAGAGAAATACTCTGAGATGGTCTGGCTATGTGGAGAGGAAGGACAATGAGAGACTGACTAGAAGAGTGAGGTGGAGGGGAAGGGGAGACCAAGAATGAGGAGAGGGATGGAGTGGAGAGGATGGACAATAAGAGACTGACTAGAAGAGTGCATGTGAGTGGGGTGGACGGGGAGACCAAGAACGAGATGGAAGGATGGAGTGGAGAGGATAGAGAATGAGAGACTGACAGGAAGTGTGCATGTGAGTGAGGTGGAGGGGGAGACCAAGGATAAGGAGGGATGGAATGAAGAGAGATATGAGAGTGGAGGGGTGTGAGTTGGAGGGAGGGCAGGGGACAGGGCAACAGAAGGAATCCCTCAGACTCCCAAATAATTTTAAATGATGTCATATTCCCATATTCACTACAACTGATATCCTCGGTGTCACAATAAATACCAACATAAGCTGGACAGCTTATGCTAAATCCCTTGCTAAAAATGCTGCTAAAAATTTGGGACTTCTGTACAGAGTTTATGAATTCTTCACTGACGAGCAGTTGGCCACAATATACAGAAGTCATGTGCATTCTCAGATCGAATACTGTTTGCCACTGTGGTGTGCAAGTGGAGTGGTTGCATTGAGGCTGGACAAAATTCAAAATAAAGCCATCAGATTAATCAATAATCCTGCCATTATGCAGGACCTTCATCCATTATCAGTACGTAGAGATGTTGCATCTTCAGCATTATTTTACCGACATTTGTACTGTAAGTGCTCTGATGAACTTGCTCCAATTGTGTCTCCCCTTCACATTTTCTCCCAAAATACTCGAGCAGCTGGGAGCGCCCACGAACTCACTCTCTCTCTCCCCCGCAGTGCAGAACCTCTGCTTATCAAAATTCATTTATCCCCAGATGTGCTACTCTCTGGAATTCACTTCCTGGCAGTTGCTGCCCACAAACATTTAATCCACTTTGTTTTAAATCCAGTTGTTATAAATATTTTATGAATGGAGGATGCCTTTAGAAACAGGGACTTTTTTTTTTTATTTCCTTTGTTTTTTCTTCCTCCATTCATTGTCTCAAAAAGAAAAAGGAAAAAAAATGTTAGTGGTCACCCCTTACAGGAATAAGGTGCCTTGCAACACACAGAGACAATAGATAGAAAAATAGATAAAGAGATCAGATAGAGACATACCTGACACAATATACAGTAGACTGAGTGAGGAGGTACTAGGCCATTCTCCAAAAGTGTTTTCAGGAGTTGCAAGCCAGGACTGCTGCTGTGCTTGTTGCCCACCACACTGTAAAACAGAAAGCCATGATAATGGTGGTGGTGATAATAATAATAATTCATTCATTCATTCGTCATCCAATCCTACGTCGCCCCATAGAGGAGCGCAGGAGCCTGGGGATAGGCAAGTTGGTCCCCACATCTAAGATGAGAGTGACCAGCCTTACTCATCCCTGAATGGCATTACGTGAGCAATAAACCCCAACCACCCCTTGGATATAAACCTTCACCGGCTCAATCCAATTGGAACGCCGTAATTACCCACTAAACCACCAGGCGCCAAAATTTGGTTATGTGGTTACCACCCACCATAGTAAATGATTTCCTGGTGTACAGGAAACCATTTGGCTTGTCACTCAGTGCAGAGTCACCCACAGGCAGAAGGACAAGGAAAGAATGAAGGCAAGAAAGACAGAAGAGGGAGTGTAAAGTCACCCGTAGGCAGAAGGACAAGGAAAGAGTGAAGGAAAGAAAGACAGAAGAGGATTGACGGAAAGAAGGATGGAGGAGAGGAAAGGGCAGACACCCGCAAGCAGCACTACATCGAGTGAGTGGATGGTGAGTGTCCCCACCTACCACAATAATAATAATAATAATAATAATAATCTATCTATCTATTGCCAGACATCATAATCCCATAAGGGGTGGCCATTTGACTTTGAGTTATTTATTTTACGGGGAGGGGCACTAACCCTCCACCAACCCACTTGCTGACACGTAGGGAGCACATATGGTTTGGTTATATGGTTACCACCCAGCGTTGTAAATGGTTTCCTGGCTTACAGGAAACCATTTGGCTTGTCACTCAATGTAAAGCCATCTGTAAAGGAAAGAAAAGCAGTAAGAAGTGACAGGAAAGATGGGAGAAATAGGAAGAGAGGAGGGCAGGCACAGAAAAAGAATGAAAAAGGTTAAGGAAGAAGTAGGCAGCACTACATCAAATGAGTGGATGATGGTTGCCACCACCTACCACTAATAATAATAATGTTAATGTTAATAATAATATAATAATAATAATAATCTATCTATCCACCTACTGCCAGATGCCATAATCCTGTAAGGGGTGGCCACAAACAAATCACCTCCATGTCGCCCTGTCCTCCATTTCAATGCCCTGCTCCTAGCTCACACCCCCCTCTCTCATATACCTCTCCACTCCATCCCTCCATCTCATCCTTGGCCTCCCCCTCCCTCTCCCCCCCCTCCACCTCACTCACTTACACTCTCCTCGTCAGCCTCTCACTCTCCATCATCAAGGTACATCAAAAGAATCAACAAATACTGGATCTCAAAGCTGTGATCACTGGCCACAATGGTTTTCTTTTTAATGAACCAAATGCACATCCACCCACACCAAGAGTGAGTGAAAAGTGAGCTATGTATTATTCTAACTCTGGGACGGTCCCCACAAAGTGTGCAAACAAATGTCAAGTGGCGGTATTTTGGTCATCATCATCATCGGAACCTCCTTTCCCACCCTAGGGCAGGATGAGGAGTAGCAATGTCCAGACAGCTCAAATTTGCCCCAATCCAATGGGCTGTGCTTCCATTCAACCTCATCATTCAAGCCCCCAGAATCCTGGCTCTATTGGATACACCAAAAACATTCACCACTTTGTGTAGCTTCACATAAACGTATCCGATAGAGCGGCATTTGGTGAATATTAAATTCCAGGTAACTGAGGTGATGATGGGCTTCAAAAAAGAACTACTCTTTCTCAGAATTACAATACTACTGTAGATATGTAAGCCACCTCCACTGAACTCATTAGTGAATTGACTGTGTGTAAGGGACAGCTGGATAGAAGACTAATTTATGCAAATGCAAACCAGCTGTCAAAAATATTCTTTTATGTGTGTGATATTTTTTATTAATGAGCATTTCGGTGACAAGTGGTCTCTGCTCTTGGCAATCTCATAAGTTTACCAAGACATGTAGAACAGCCACGATGGTTACGTTACAATTCTGAGCCCACGACAGAGTTAGGCTGGCCAGCTAGGCAGCAGACAACACTCTGAAAGTCCCCCATTAGTACAACAGCAAGACCAAATTAAGCTTTTACTTGTGTATTAGTTATACAAATACAATATGTTGCCATTATATAGATATAGATATAAAAAGATGTGCATATTAGAAAATAATATCTATCAATCACTGTAAAGGGTAATTCACCATACAGTACTTCCCATTCTGCTAAACAGAACATGCTGTCTGACTTAAGGTTTTACAGTGGAAAATTTTCATGAAATACATAAAACATCTCTCTTCAGCTGCTGAGTCTGGCCTTTAAGTCAACAGTATGTTTAAATGAAGTAAATATGAAGGCTAAGGGACTGACAAGAGATCGAGCTGGCTGGCTGAATTTTGTGTGAAGAACATGACCAGGGATTTGGCACCCTTTTTTTAAAGTGACAGCGTTCAGATTGGCTCTATTGGATAAGTATACGTGAAGCTACAGAAATGGTGAAATTTTTTGGCCTATCAGATGGAGCCAGGATTCTGCGGGCTTGAATAATGAGTGAATGGAAGTGTGTCCTATTGAACTGGGCAAACTTTGGCTGTCTGGACACTGCTACTCCTCACCAGGAGGTCCAGATGATGATGATGATGATGATGATGATGATGATGATGAAATATGGAAGAATAAAGTACGTAATAACTTATTCCATTATTTAGCAAGTGAAAGTATTAAAATAATAAATTTAAAAATACATATAATAAAACATGTATTGATGCTGAAGAATTCAAATGTGATGAACAAAACTAAATGCTGCATCAAAATGTGCATGACCTCAGTTGTAGATGTTATACAACTCATGAAACAAGTCTTCAAATTTCAGAGGTTTGAATGGTGGATAAATGAATGTCAAAGCCATTAACCCATACACCTGACTGATTTTCATTCCTACTTGACCATTTCCTTACTTAATTTTAGGATGCTACCCACATGCCTATGGTGGTATGCCTCTCGCAACCCTATCCTGAATGTTCACATTTCTTACTTTTCACACCAAACTGTCATTCTCCATCCCTTCCACATGTCCTTACCATCTCAGTCTACCCCTCCTCATCACAACACCAATACACTCTAGTCCCACCCTTCCTCTCATTTTTTACTTGTAAACCTAACCCCCCCCCATGCCTTGCATTCAAGGATGCACTACACATCCATCTAATCATTGTCAGTTCTGAATGTGTGAGTCCTCTTCCTTTACTGCCCAGGTCTAACTACCATACAGCATCCACTTCCTTTACTGCCCAGGTCTCACTACCATACAGCATTACACTTCCTTTACTGCCCAGGTCTCACTACCATACAGCATTACACTCCTAACATACGCCACATACAAAGTTTCCTTAGCAAGCAGGGAGAGCCCTCTCAATGTCATGAGAGGCAACAGCTCCCGGACCTTCCAACCACTACTCACCCTAGCCAAAGAGCTAGCTCCAGTCCCACCTCCAGCACATAACATGTCTCCCAAATAACAAAACTCTTCCACACACTCAAGAGACTCACCAGCAAGATCAATCCTTTCACACCTGACAATCTCTATATGCTCTCCACAACTCACCACACACACAAAATCTGCATTATCTCACAGTCTACCTCTAAAACCACTACATCTCTTATGTTCCCAGTTCTCACAAATACTGCAGAAGATGGAGTTACTTTCCATACCCTTGAGGCACACTGCACACAGCCTCCCTCCCTGCTCTGATAGTACAGTACTGCCACCTGCCCTAGATATCATCACTTTTGTAAAGTATTCGTGCATTTGAATTCAGACTAGTACAAAATAATCTTTTAGCAAACTATTCTGTAAAAGCCAGTTTTCATCATCACCTGTACAGTATATAAAAACTTAGAAAATTCATGCAAGCAACACAAAGATAAGTACTGCACAGTACAGTAAAACCTAGAGATAATGAATCTCAATTTACCAAAATACCTACTATCCAGTGACACCTCTGACAGCAACTCCAGTGGGTGAGGAAGTGGAAGTGAGGGGAAAAAAGGTTACAGCTGCAGCATGTGTGACACTGTGTGCCAAGTGTATGGTAGGCCTTTGTATGGGAAAGTGCTTCCATGTCTCTGAATGCATCAGAGTCAGAAAACATTGTATATACAGGTAAATATCCTGGTTTACTGTATACAAAAATATAAAATTAGTATAACAGAGAATAAGGAGACAATGATGAGTGACAATGCAGTGTGCTACACACAAGTGACAGTGACAGTCGGAGTGCTTCTGAGTGTACCACACCTCCAAACACTTCAGGATATACTGTAATGTGTACATACCCAATTTCAATATGTTAAAAAATAAGTAATTTGTGTAATAAAGAGTATGGAGAAAATGGTGAGTGACACTGCTGTGTACTACACATTGGCAAAAGTAAAAGTGATGCTTGCTATGAGCATTATTCTGGACTGTTATGCTGCATGACCAAAGATGAGTACTTACAGAGACAGAAAACTACTTTGTAATTGCATAACAAGTAATTAGTGGTAGAAAAATAAGCAAATGAGTGACTATTTTTGATGAAGTCAAGTGCTACATTTATTCCCTCATGTAGCAACTTGACATACTGTAATTATGTTACTTCAATACCTTGTAAGTGACTCTGTTGTAACAAATGATAATAAGTGATATGGTTAGTAAGGAAATGTAAAAATAATAAGGAAAACATTGTAACCTTAATTGCTATTATGCTCATGTAGCATGTTCAGTGCTAAGTGTAGTGCTTGTGATCGAGCTCTTGCAGGCTATATCCATACCACAATACAGTGCAAAAAGCATCCTTATAATTGAAAATTAGGGAGTAACTTGTTTTTTACTTGTTATACAGCACGGAAGTCAAATCTTAAACTCTGTCCCACAAGCGCCGTAACAGCCACTTGCAATGCTGCCTTGCATCTGCCTTGAAGACCCGCACTCACCAACTGCACAGAACACTTCCTATTTAACTCACTTCCCCTCCAACCATGTACCACTAACAGAATCAGTTTCTTTCCAAAGTTGGAGGAAATATCGAAGTTTGTGTGACTAAAACTTATGTTGGGTAAAGTATAAGTGGATCAAAACACCTTAAAAAACACACCATTTTCCTCATATATGTTGCACCAGCATTGTAGGTTAAAAATACTTGAAGTTTGTGTGACTAAAACTTATGTTGGGTAAAGCATAAGTGGATCAAAACACCTTAAAAAACACCCCATTTTCCTCATATATGCTGCACCAGCATTGTAGGTTAAAAACACACTGCCCCAGCCAAATGATTATTGGCTCATTGCTGTCCCCAGCTAGCCTGTTATCATCATCACAATCATCATTATCCAGGCCTCCTTTCCCACCCTAAGGCAGGGTGAGGAGTAGCAACATCCAGACAGCCCAAGTTCACAGTCCAACGAGCCACGCTTCCATTCACTCATCATTCAAGCCCCCAGAATCCTGGATCTATCTGATATGCCAAAAATATTCACCACATTCTGTAGCTTCACATAAACATATTCGATAGAGTCAGTACAGAAGGTTTAGTGCAGTGTACGCTTACTGCACTAGTAATATCATCAAGTGGTGGCCAACAGGTTACCATGGGGTACAAAAGTCTATCTATCTATTGCCAGATGCCTCAATCAAAACTGTAGTTATTATATGTTGTACAGATTACTGCTTACCATATGATGGAACAACAGAGATGCAGTTCTGGTAAATGGGTCCTTCTCCAAGTGAGCAGTGTCAAGACCTACTGCTGCCACAGCCACCACGAGGGGGCACTGGCAGCCACACCTTGTCCTGCATCTGAGGATTGAAATATAGAAATGGTTACAGATGATTCTTTAAATCTACTCTCTAATATTTTGAACAGAGCCAACAGCAAAACATATTTACATTATTTCACTTAGTACTAGTTAAAAAGAAAATGAACCTAAGCAAATTTTGTCTTTATCAATGAAAGAAAAGTTGAGGGCATTCATTGTTAAGCCCTGTCACACTTAAAAAAAAAAAAAAAAAAGGTCAATACTCTGATACAAGGTAAACAATTATGTAACTGTTGCAATAAAACATAACAGATGCAAAGTAAGATACAGTATAACCTTGAAGTCAACAAGAAAACAATACAGATAAAAGAAGACACAGCCTTTGCAAGACAACTCCCAATGACCACAATGAAAGCAAGACACTGTACACAAACACCTGTATGCACTAAGAAAATGAGAAATAACTATTTTTATCAACATACACACAGTTTTAATTCTGCTGATTTCAGCAAGTTAAAAACCTCAACACGATTATGCAATACAGAATTTTAATGGCAAAAATAAATGGGACAAACAAGTCTATTCTAGAAAGTCAAAGGATGATTTAAACACCCCTCACCCTATCATCATCACTTCCAACCAAGTTTCTCATCACAAAATGGGATGAGTATCATCCAAAAATAGGAAAGAGGATGCACACAATAGAACTAATAAACAGAGCATCCAGTGAAATGGGCAGCAAAACCTTTCACACACAATTCAAGCCTTCAAAACCTTGGCTCAGCTTTACAGGCATAAAACTATCCATATAAACTTCACTTGTCATCATCATCGTCATCTGGACCTCCCTTCCCATCCTAGAGAGGGTGAGGAGTAGCAATCTCCAGACAGCCCAAATTTGCCCACTCCAATGGGCCATGCTTCCATTCACTCATCATTCAAGCCCCCGGAATCCTGGCTCCATCTGGTACGCCAAAAACATTTACCATGTTCTGTAGCTTCACATAAAAGTACCCAATAGAGTCAATCCAGACACTGCCACGTTAAAAAGGGGCGCCAAATCCCTGAACATGCACTTCTCCTTACAATATTCATCCAGCCAGCTCCACCTCTTGTCAGTTCCCTAGCCTCACTGACTTCCAAACCTCTCTTCCTCACACACTCATCCACCATATCCCTCCACCTTCTCCTTGGCCTACCTTGCCTCCTCCCTCCTTCAGGTTCACTCAGATATACCTTTTTCACCACTCTATTGTTATCCATTCTCTCCACATGACCATACCACCTCAGTACACTCTCTTCAATTCTGATGTCCACAAACTTCCTCACTCCACATCTTTCACAAATCACATTATTTTGTATCCTATTCACTCTCTGTACTCCACATACATTCCTCAGCAGTCCCATCTCCACTACTCTTACTCTTGACTTTTCATTTTCATGCCACACCAAAGTCTCACATCCATATGTTAAAGTACGGTACATTTCCTATTTACATGCACTTATGTGCGCACGTGTGACACAAGGTATTCCCATGGACTCCCTTGCTAAAAACAAAATGTACCATAACTGTTATATGCATCTTTCACATTTTGTCCTTCCATCTCAATCATATATTACTTCCTTAACTGCCACACCTCATTTTCTCACCTGTTCCTTCACCATATCCAGCCATAATCTTGGCTTTCCCTACCTCCTTCTACCTCTTCCCATCAAGTGCACAAAACAAATTCCAGTCATACCAATACTCTAGTCATAACAATACTCTCAATGAAAGGTAAAACTTTTGAAATAAGACTTTTCCTATACAATTCTCTGATGCAGTACTGTAATCTGTAGTAACACACCCACAAAGCTGCAATCACTACAAAGAAGGTGTATATATAAATGTATATTTTATATACAGTAAAACCTCTTGAAGTTGGAATAACAGGGGCTGAGGTCATTCTGACTTTACTGAAATTCCAACTAAAGGAAAGTGTGAGGCCTCCTGACTAACCTGAAAAAAAAAAAACCTTACCATGTTTCCTGAGGGTGTAGCCCAAGCCTTCGGAGGGAGGGCCTTTTGGTAAGGTATAGTGGTGTTACAAGGGCACTTGATCACTTCTGTGCAACATTTCCATTTCTGTGCAACATTTCCATTTCTGTGCAACATTTTCTAACCACAGTTACAATTGCACTACCTTACACTTTATATTCAGGCCTTAACAACACCATTACACTTTATATACACTTTATAATTATACAGGCCTTAACCACTACCGTAAAGCACAGCTGAATGCAAAATTAATCACTATCAGTCACTGCAGAAAATTTGTGCAGGCAGCTCTGAGCAAACATGATGCAATCGTGGAAGAAGCTGGGATATACCAAGCAGCCATACTCTTTTCTAGCACAAAGGCAGAAAGACAATATGACAAATCTACATCTTATACAAAACACTTCAGGACTAACACCATATTCTAGAATTACCCTTGTTACAGCTCAGTATTATGGATGGAAAGAGAATTTTAGGCCAGGTTAGAGTAAAACCTGTATACTGCCATTTACAGTAGACTGCTTCATCATGGTCAATGGCTCAGCAAACATTGTAGCCCTCTGATGCCTGGATTCCAGGGGCCTGAATGGTGAGAATGGCAGTGTGGCTCATTCAACTGGGTGAACACTGGTTAGTATCTCATTCTGTCAAGTTTTCTGCTGACTCTCTGGATCCTTCCTTGGAGTGAAGAAGGTGTGGATGACCCAGTAACACATTAGCCACATATTATTGCTCCTCTAGCCATTTTCTAACAGTTGGATTGAGCCAGTGAAGGTTTATATCCAAGGGATGGTTGGGGTTTATTGCTCATGTAATGCCACTCAGGGATGAGTGAGGCTGGTCACTCTCATCTTAAATGTCAGGACCAACTTGCCTAGCCCCGGGCTCCTACACTCCTCTGTGGGGCGACTAGGATTGGATGATGGATGGATGAATATTATTATAATTACCATCATGGCGAGAGTAACAACAAACGCAAGAGTAACAACAAAGAAGAAAGGTATGGCATGGGGGGATGATGAGGTTAAGAGAGCAGAGGAGGTAAAGAGGAAGAAGTGGTTACAGAACAGGGGTTCATTTGAAATAAGAACTGAATATAATGAGTGCAAGAACCATGTAAAGAGACTAGTGAAGAGGAAAAAGGGGGAGGTAAATAATGATCTAGGAAGAAAAATGAATGCAAACTGGTCTGAAAATAGGAAATTATTCTGAAAAGAGGTGCGGAAATGTAGAAGTGAAAGCGGAAAGAAATGTGATGGTGTGAAGGATGTAGGTGGTAGATTATTAACCCATGGGGAAGAAGTAAGGACCAAATGGAAAGAATATTTTGAAAGCCTGATGAATGGGAGTACACAGATCAGAGCGGCTGTAAACATGATTGGCTTTGGGGGTGTGCAGAGAAGGAATGCAGTGCCAGGAGACGTGACGCTCGCACAGGTGAAGAGTGCTATGAAGCGGCTGAAAAATGGGAAAGCAGCTGCGGTTGATGAGGTGTATGCAGAGATGATTAAGTGTAGTGGAGAGAGTGGAATGAATTGCTTGTTGGAGATATGCAAGAAGGCATGGAGGAGTGAAACTGTGCCAGCAGAGTGGAAAAAGGTGACTGTACCAGTGTACAAAAATAAAGGTGAGCAAAGT
>JAGKTI010010280.1:0-17829 GCA_018397915.1 Birgus latro
ATGGAAGTGAAAAAGTTGTTACATGACAGTATTGTGATACCAACTTTAACATATGGAAGTGAAGCTTGGACCCTGTTGGAAGGACAGAAGTCAAAGAGTGAGAGCAGTGGAAATGAGTTATTTGAGAGGAGCATGTGGAGTCACATGGAGAGACTGACAAACAAATGAGGAAGTGAAGGAGCGTTGTGGTGTGGTTGTGGACGTGATGGGAAGCATTAGGAGAAATATGTTAAGGTGGTTTGGCATGTGGAGAGGATGGAGAGTGAAAGACTGACAAGGAGAGTGTATTTGAGTGAGGTGGAGGGGGCGAGAGGGAAGGGGAGCCTGAGGATGAGATGGAGGGATGGAGTGGAGAGGTATATGAGAGAGAGGGGTGTGAGTTGGGAGCGTGGTAGTGAAATGGCGGGGGACAGAGTGACATGGAGGCGATTTGCTTGTGGCCACCCCGTGTGGGATTGAGGCGTCTGGCGATAGATAGATAGTATCCCCATCAGATCGTCAGTGTTAATATCTTGGTCAGGTGATCAATGGTTGGCTGATGTTAGCAGATATCGTCAGCACACCTTGGCAGACTTCTATTTTGCAGAAATGTTTGAGTACAAAAAAAATGTATCTGCATTGTAAATCAATATTTAGTACAAAACAAAAGTCCATCAGGGTCAGTTGTTAGGCTAGAGGCAAAAAAAATTCTGCTAACTTTAAGAAATTTCCACTCCGAATCCTGATTTTCTATATTAATAACTAAATTAAACACAAATTTTTAACTGAATTTCAAATAATCAGGTGTGCAAACCTACATGGTGATAAAGATTAAAACTGCTGATTCGGTCCAACACCGATTGTAAGTTTACCTAAGTCAGCTGATGAGAGTGGTTCAACTTCGTCAGCACTCCTTGGCAGACTTCTGTTTTGCAAAAATAATTATTCTGAGTACAAAAAAATGTACCTGCATTGTAAATCGATATTTATTACAAAAGTCCGTCAGGGGGAGTTGTTAGGCTAGAGGCAAAACAATTCTTTTAACTTTAAGAAATTTTTGCTCTGAATCCTGATTTTCTATTAATAATTAAATTAAACACAAATTTTTTACTGAATTTCAAATAATCTGGCCCGTGGCCTTTGGTTCCTTCTTCCTTGCATAAAAAAAAAAAAAAAAACATGGTGATAAAGATTAAAACTGCCGATATGGTCAAAAACAGATTGTGTGTTTACCTCAGTCTGCTGATGAGCGTGGCTGGTTCACCTTGTGATGTTCCATTCCTTGTTCATTTTCCTCTTTTTTCCTCAGCTTTCTGATCTTCTTCTATCATACCTTCCACATTCTCGTCAACAACTGTCTAAACAACCATTCTTAGGGTTGTAGCTAGCAAAATACAGCTTTTGTGTCCGTTATTATTATTATTGTCATTGTGTCACTGTTATTATTTTATGTACTGTGTATGTCAGTTTTGTTGGTATAGGTAGCCTACATTCCAGAATGCCCAAGAATATCGGAATAATTGCCGGACAATATTGGAGAATTCGGACAAAGTATGGTAATAGTCTGGGGAGTGGTATGTGGGGCCCTACCAGGTGAGTACTTTTGTGATTCCCGGACTTTTGCCATTCCCGGACTGGTCTCCCCACTTTTTAGTCCAGGGAAATCGTGGGTCGAGTGTATATATATACAGTATATATACTGTATATACAGCAATCACTCTACTATTCAGACGCCCATTATTCGAATCCCTCACTATTCAGACCTCGTGGGCTGTCTGCCCCCCAAAATGCCCAAAAATTAGAAAAAAATCTGATTTTTTTGGGACCGCGTCAGTTTGAATTTCCCGCGCGCGCCAATTGGCTGTGTTTTCGTGTGTGGCGCCTATCTGTCCGTCCCATTTCCCGCTCCGCTTCTGGCTCGTAAACACGCTCCGACAATGGCGGCCGAGGTGATTGGTTTTGTGGTGATATCCTACCTCCTGCAGGGGCTGATGCTGCTCTTTACCTTCTTCATCATGTGTGTGATGATGGCCCCGTCTCCTGAGAAGAGGAAGAAAGTGGTTCTGACTCTGGAGAAGAAGAGGGAGGTATTGGAGAAGGTGGACGCCGGGTGGCCGACATCACGGATTCGTCGTGAATTCAACCTCCCTCACTTCATCTTGTTTGATATCAATAAGTCCCGAGACAAACTACAGCAGTACACAGCTGATTTCGTTTCAAAGACCAAATGAAACGTGGAGTGGAAGGTGATGTTTACTCCTAAGTATGCAGACATCGACCGGTCCACGCTGATTTGGTATCGACAACAACGTGCTGCTGGTGTGTTGGTATGTGGAACGGAGCTGAAAGCTGCTGCTAAGTTCGCAAGGATCCAGGACTCGTCACTAGACCACACGGGAATTTACTGTTATGTACAGTGCAGTGAAGTGATGTGATCGCAGTTATGCAAAAAAAGCATTGTGGAAAGTGTTGGTGAGAAGTGCTGGTGATTGTCAATTGCAAAGGTGTGTCAGATGCAAGGTCTTCCTGTCAGAGTCTGAGATGATAGAGCGAGTTATACATCAGGACGGCGGCTTCATTTTCGTAAGTACCCTAACTTCATCAAAATTCCTTGTCTTGTTCTTTCCATATCATTAATCTCATGCATAAACTGTGTGCAAGATGATTTCCATAATGATTTTCATGTCTAACTTGTTTTCAGCATGCTGTAAATGTGTTAAAAAATTTCCCTAAATGTTAATCATAATTTCCTGCTTTCAATTTAATTTTTTCATGCATGGTTTTAAGTGCACCAGCTATGAAAAAGGTGAATGCCAGTGAATTTCATGTCCGGTCATAACCTAACCTAACCTAACATTGTGTTAATCATAATTTCCTGCTTTTAATTTAATTTTTTCATGCATGGTTTTAAGTGCACCAGTTATGAAAAAGGTGAATGCCAGTGAATTTCATGTCCGGTCATAACCTAACCTAACCTAACATTATGTTAATCATAATTTCCTGCTTTTAATTTAATTTTTTCATGCATGGTTTTAAGTGCACCAGCTATGAAAAAGGTGAATGCCTTTGATTATTGTGCAAGATGATTACCATAAAGATTTTCATGTCTAACCTGTTTTCAGTGTCGGGAAGCCGACAAGCATCCCCTCAGGCAGGTGTAAGCAGACACGCAGTTGTTGCAGGTGTGGAAGCAACTATACCTGCTGGGCATGAGTTTAGAGTGAAACACGGACAGGGGGGAAAGAATAGAGGTTCGATGGATTCTGTGTACAGCTGTGGGCGATGTAGGGAGGTGGAATAAGGAAGGGAGGTTGAGAGGAAGAAATAAATGGAGGAAGGAGGAGGGAGAGATAGAGAGAAGGAGTAATGATGGTGTTGGTCAAGTTGTTTATACAGGAAAAGTGCTGGCTAGGCAGTTCAGACTGGGAGAGCGTGAGCTGACGCAGCGAGTCTGATAGGGCCTCTACGGTGGATGAAGCGGCGGGTGATATGTGGATGAGGGTGGTGGATGAGTGGGTGAAGCCATCACCCACCTCGCAACCATGTGACCTGCTGGTGAACATCGGCAACCCTTGAGGCCAGACAGGGGTACAGACTTCATTTGAGACTAGAGGATAGAGCAGATCTCTGGCGGATATCGTGACGAAAGGACGCAGCCTGATGTAGCCTGGCGCGGAGACGTCGCTGTGTAGCCGAGAGTAAAAGTTCCAAGGGGCAGCAATGAAAGCGCTTCTAGTAATAGTAAGTTAAAGTACATGCTTGTGTAATCACAGGTACAACTGGTGGACAGTGCTATTATATTTGTCTGTCGTCTGGGACTGGAAAAAAGGACTCCTAGTTAGAAATGGAAGGAGAGAAGACTTTACATATTTAAATGTGTTTTTCCTGTATTAAGGTAATAGTGTAACTTTGTATATATGAGTGATTAAAGAGAGTGCTTTGTTGTGACGGCACCGGAATTTATTATGGGATTATATATATAAAATGGTTTTAAGCATAGAACTTTTATAAGGGCTTTGATTTATTAATATAGTGTTAGTAATAATGTGAATTGAGAGTAGATGTGTATGTGCAGTCTCTTGGCACGGAATTTAATATGAAGTGAAATGAGGTGGGAAATACCTCAGAATTGTTTGTAGATTTTTGTAAATACTATTTTGTAATTAAAGCCTAGAAAAGCCATATCATTCTTTCACTTCTTCCAGTTCCCAGTTCTAAGTACACGTGTGTAGTGGCGTGTAGGGAAGCCACCAGTCGCGCGTTGCTGGTGTCGAGGCGGTTCCACGCTACCCTCAGTATTAAATACGGGAGGATAATATTCCCGAGATAAAATACCATATCGACACCTAGGCAGCGGTGCGAGATCTGGTGGCAGCGGTGGGATATACTTATATTAACTGTTATTCCCAACTTTGAATAATTAAAGGAAACAACTTAAGGGAACTGGAAGGAAGAAATAGTGAATAGTGAATATTCTTCTTCTTTTTTAATTTGTTCTGTAAATGAGTGATTTTAATTGGGAGGACAATCTAAACCCAGTTGAGGAATTACTTGATTCAGACGATTCTGACTCTGTTTCTGTTGGTTCTGACTCTGTTTCTGATGATCCTGACACAGAAGACTCTGATGAAATGACTTCAACACCTGTTAACCCTCTCCCTTCGAGCACTACTAGGGCAGATATTGCTCAATTATCTCAGCAATTATCCCAGGCCATCTCAGATAATAGTAAGAATCCCATACAACAATTGGGGGCCATGAAATATTTTTGTAGTTCAAAGTTTCGCTCCTCACCGGAATATCCAGGAAAACGATTGGAGCCAGATGTTATGATCTGGTTAAGTGATATAGAGATGAGGACAAATGATACTTCGAAGTGGACTACGAAGGGAAGAATGGAGGTAGCTAGGACGTTTTCACTCGGTCCTGCACAAAAGATTATGGAGATTTTAATCCGGGACTCTAATGATGACTGGGATAGTTTCAAAGGTCGCGTGAAGGACCAATATTATACTGAGGAAAGTCTAGAAACGTTACACCGGGAGTTACTTACGGCGAAGCGGAACTCCGGGGAAATTCCACTTCACTACTTCTACAGGTTACAGAGCCTGGGGGATAGGATTATTACATTACGTGACACTTTCCGGGAATCAGTGAATCTCATCACTGTTAATAATTTTCTGGACATGTTTCCTAAGCAGTATGTTGCACATATTCCACAGAGCAGGTACCGTAACCCAGTAGAGATAGCGAAGGAAGGAGTCAAGTGGGCAGAGAAGACGAATTCGCCTCTGTCAGAAGAAAATGTATTGAAAGAAAGAAGACAGGGAACGATTGCTAGTGTGAACCCGAGTGCAGGCAGTGTTAGTGCGTCGCCTAGGCCAAAGGTTCAGCCGAACACTGGGGCGAGAAATCGTACGAGTGCGAGTGGCGGCACAGACACTCAGCAGAGTTCACGCGGTGCCACTTCCCGTGATAATAATGATTGCCGTACGTGTGGGAAGCCAGGGCACTTCGCCAAACGGTGTCGTGCGGACAGGCCCCTCCAACGGGGAAAATACGATCATTTGTCACAGGAGCAGAGGAAAAGGATTAAATGCTTTCATTGCTTCATGACGGGACATCATGCTGAGCACTGTGCGGTCCGTGTGGATAATCCTGGACAGTCAGTAGCTAGATGCAGGGAATGTCAGAGTACTACGCATAGTACAGATCAGTGTAATTGGAAAAGGACTAAGTCACCCGAGGAAGAAAAAAAAAAGCCAGACGAATCGGGTTGGGGAACTTAGTCATTGCCACAACGAGTGATGGAGTAGCGAAGTTGGCGGTGGTTAGAGGCATGTGTGGGAGTTTACACTGTGAGATATTTCTGGATACAGGAGCTTGTAAATCTTTGATTAGCCAACAGACCTATGAAATTGCGTCAGGGCCTGATACTGATCTCCGACCTTATCGAGGCGGTGGGTTGGTGTCCGCTAGCAGTGATGCAATGGACATATTGGGATTGGTGAATTTCCAGGTAGAATTAGGTGATAGGAAATATGATCAGGAATTTGTGGTAGTGAGGGACTTACCCTCAGCCGTTTCCATAATTTTGGGAGTTGATTTCATATTCGCACACCGCCTAAGTATCACCGCCAACCCGCTATGTATAAAAGTCGGGGAAGAGGAACCTGATTTGGTGACCGAGGGAGGAAGTGTTTCTCATGTAGAGTTCAATCCTTCCTTTGAGATAACTGAGATAGTTCCTTCATCCGAGGAAAATGAGGAAGTGGATTTTGTGACAAGTCAGTGTGTCACAAATGGGACAGACATTCTGGAACCTTACACATATGGAGCAATAACGTTAAAGACAGCGTTAAGTGAGTGGGAGGTAGGAATGTTTATGCCAAACACTGGTAGTTCGATTGCGGCAGTGTTGTGGCCCGGCATTGTAAGTCCAGTGGATAATTGAGCAACAGGGGAAGGAACATGTTTTACTGTTGCATACGCGAATTTAACCCCTGACCGGATATTTATAGATGGAGAATTTAAGGTAGGTACAGTACATCCTTCAACTTTGCGAACTTTAACTTTGCGAATCACCAATTTTGCGAGGTAGTTCCAAGTCATTTATTTTTTAACATTTATGAACTTTGCGAGCGATCACACACTTTACGAGGTCGAGTGGTGGGAAAGTCGTCTTCCCGCACTACTTTGCCACGCGGAATAGTGACGTTGTGGTTCGCTGGGCGTACTGTGCCTCCTAGTTCGGTGTTCTGCCGCCCCGCCACGTTTGTTTACACCACAGTAGTCGCACCCAAGCCTTGCCCCGCCACCAGTCCCGTACACCATGCCAGTCTTCACATCAGTGTAAATATGCATTTTTTTCTTTTTTTTTATGTTTCTTACCTATGATGTTTTCATAATAATATTACTCTACAATACATCAGTCCATGTTTGTTTCATTTATCATCATAAAATTAATAGGTAGAGTCGAGAGAAAGAGTGGGAAAAAGTGCTTACCTTGGGGTGATGTCGACCAATTTACCTTTATTGCATATATTTAACTGTTTAAACTTTGCGAATTTCGATTTTGCGAGGTTTTTTGTCGACCATATTCTCGCAAAATTGGAGGAAGCACTGTACTGTATCCCCTTATGAAGAAGTTAGGTGGGGGGAGGAAGTAAGTCCAGAGGGAGATCAGATCACTAGTGTAATGAGTGAGGTTAGACTCCGGAAACTGTACACGGAAGTAGATCAGATGACCATTCCTTCAAGCCGAGAAAACGAAGCATTAAAAAGGCTAATAAGGAAACACCCACGTGTGTTTGCACTTCCCGAGGACCCGCTTACAACCTAACCCTACTTCTATCATCACATATGTGCGGATAGACCGGTAGTAAACCGTAGGCCATACCGTATACCGACAAAGTGGCATGATCAAGTACGTAAGCAACTTGAGGATTTACGTAGACAGGGGATTATCAGGCCTTCTCGTTCACCTTATTCTTCGCCACTGGTTCCAGTAGTTAAGAAGAATGGTAATTAAAGCCTAGAAAAGCCATATCATTCTTTCACTTCTTCCAGTTCCCAGTTCTAAGTACATGTGTGTAGTGGCGTGTAGGGAAGCCACCAGTCGCGCGTTGCTGGTGTCGAGGCGGTTCCACGGTACCCTCAGTATTAAATACGGGAGGATAATATTCCCGAGATAAAATACCATATCGACACCTAGGCAGCGGTGCGAGATCAGCATGCTGTAAATGTGTTAAAAAATTTCCCTAAATGTTAATCATAATTTCCTGCTTTCAATTTAATTTTTTCAAGCATGGTTTTTAAGTGCACCAGCTATGAAAAAGGTGAATGCCAGTGAATTTCATGTCCGGTCATAACCTAACCTAACATTGTGTTAATCATAATTTCCTGCTTTTAATTTAATTTTTTCATGCATGGTTTTAAGTGCACCAGCTATGAAAAAGGTGAATGCCTTTGATTATTGTGCAAGATGATTACCATAAAGATTTTCATGTCTAATCTGTTTTCAGCATGTTGTAAATGTGTTAAAAAATTTCTCTAAATGTTAATCATAATTTCCAGCTTTCAATTTAATTTTTCCATGCATGGTTTTTAAGTGCACCAGCTATGAAAATGGTGAATGCCAGTGAATTTCATGTCCAGTCATAACCTAACCTAACCTAACCATTTTTCTGGTAACAATTTACATCAATTACTGTATTTGATGCTTTGTATCCAATAATTTTGTGCATAAAATGTGACAAAAGATGATTTCCATGTCCGATACTTACTTATACTATGCTGGCAAGTTCTGACCACCTATGCCTCACTCACCTCTAAATCATAATTTTTTGTTAAAATTCAATTAATTCATGCTTTGCGTGCAATATTTATGTGAAAAGGGACCTAAATAAGTGCTATACATGTCCGGTAGGGAGGTAGGAAGGTAGTTTTCTGATTTAGGTTAGGTTAGGTTAGGGTCATGAATGACCAGTGCTGGAGCTTCAGGCCCAATATTCGGACAAGACC
Source organism: Birgus latro (assembly GCA_018397915.1). Classification (NCBI taxonomy): domain Eukaryota; kingdom Metazoa; phylum Arthropoda; class Malacostraca; order Decapoda; family Coenobitidae; genus Birgus; species Birgus latro. The sequence goes on from JAGKTI010010280.1 coordinate 8,503, forward strand.
ACTGTCCGGACAAGCCTTTGGCTCTATTACGTCGAATAGTGGAGGGATTATATATATATATATATATATATATATATATATACACAAGTATATTTATTTTTTATGCAAGGAAGAAGGAACCAACAGCCAGGAGCCCACAAACCATTCCTTCCAAGAAAAAAATAAAAGCAAAAACAATACAAAACAGAGCCAAATTCAAGATTGGTTTCTTTCGAGATAACTGGACACACTGCGTTTGAAAGACTGGATATCATAGGATGTAGGAAATAAAGACAGAGGGAGACAGTTCCAGAGCTGATCTGTTGCATAAATGAATGACTGGGAGTAACGGTTAACTCTTGCATTAGAGAGTTGGACAGAATACAAAATGCTTTGTGTTGTTTCACACACACACACACACACACACACACACACACACACACACACACACACACACACACACACACAAACACACACCCACAAACACATACAAAACCACTTTAAAAGATTTAAGCTAAGATTGTTACTGAGGAAAAATGCCCAGGAGCTATAAAGTGATCGTAATGGGCAATACGAATGGAAAAGTAGGCACTGTTCCTGAGGATGAAATAATGGGCTGTAATGGAGTCCTTCTTCTTCTTCATTTTTCATCCTTCTGTTCCCATATTCAAACTGGGGTTGGACATGCGATGGCTTTTCTTCACTTCTTCCTCTCCTGGATTAAATTTTCTTCAAAACCCAATCTTTCCATATCTTGCATTACAACACTTTTCTAGGTCTTCTTAGGTCTTCCTGGTGGTCGACATCCCACCACTTCCAGGTCCTCTGCTATTCTCACACAGCTCCCTTCCTCACTCCTCCCCACTTGACCAAACCATCTAAGTCTCTGCTGCCTCAAGATGATATCGAGATCCTTCACCCTGCATCTTCTGGCTACCTCCTCACTCAAAACTCTGTCCTCCCATCTCACTCCCGCCATGTATCTTAACATTCTACGATCAGTACTCCTCAGAACATCTGTCAGTCTATCTGTCAAAGCCCATGTTTCAGCACCATACATCAATACTGGTCTAATGCAGGCCTGATATGTTTTACTTCTGTGCCTCAGTGGTATGTGTTTGTTGCCAGAAGGCTAGCTATTTCCTTCCATTTTAACCCAATAGCTGATACGTACATCATATTATCAAGTTCCTTTTTTTTCAAAAAGGCGCACTACATTTTTCACCCAAATGTCCATAAATAGCGTACCATGGCCAAACTAAGGTAAGTATTGAACTCATATTTGGTTTTCCTGTTCTTTTCCATGCACTCTTTCATCTATAAAAGCAAAAATTATTTTTGTGAAAAAGAAAAAAATCCTGTTTTTTTGTGCATGGGGGGATCGACCATGAAGCCTAATCCAGCAGTCAACGGGTTAACCATGCTGAAGCCACTCTTGTTCTGATTGATCTCTCCACCCCTGTTTCACAGTCCAATACATCTCCTAGATAGCAAAACTGCTGCACTTCCTGTAGTGTGCCCCCATTTACCTCTAGTGCATCCTCTGCTTCATCTCCCTCTGTCTCTCTTCTTGTGCAGACTGGGCTGTGAAAATTTTGCACTCCTCTCAAATTCTGCAGACCTGAACACCTTCTATGGCACCACTTATTACACTCTGTGCACAACACTGAGTTCACTCTTACTCCACTGCCACTGCATCCACATGGCAATTTTCCTGACTGAATTTATTCTACTGGTTTCCAGCTTCTCACCATTACCTCTGTCTTATCCATATTTATTTTCATTTCCCTCTTCTCCATTCCATTTTTTCATCTATTAGATACTTCCACCATTTCTTCCTTAGTCTCCGCTGTCAGCACTAGGTCATCAGCATACACCAATTCCCATGGGTCTTCCCCCCCTACATTCCTGTGTTGCCTCCTCCATTACTATGTTAAACAGCAATGGACTGTTCCTGTGTTGCCTCCTCCATTACTATATTAAACAGCAATGGACTGAGTGCTGAACCTTGATGTACCCCAATTCCTATTCCAAAATTTCATGATGTTCCTGCTTTTGTCTTGACTTTTGATCTTGTATCAATAGAGAGACACATGACAGCTGCAATGAGTCTCTCAGGCACACTCTGTCTTCTCAAGGCCCACTCAGTAACTCTCCGTGGTACTTTATCAAAAGCTTTGTCCAGGTCCACAAACACATGGTACAAGTGTTTCCTCATCTGTTGAAACTTTTCCTGCAACTATCTCATAATGAACATTGCATCTACTGTGGATTTACCTGTGCAAAATCCAAATTGTCAGTTATCTATCTTCACTATCTGCTTCAGCCTTCCTTCAAACAGCTTTTCGAATATCTTCATTCCATGCTCCAACAGTATGACCCCTCGGTACTTTCCACACGAAAGGGAATCTCCTTTGCCTTTATAAATTGGTATTGATTGTCCAGCTATCTCTCCAGTCCTCAGGTGGCTGTCCTTCTACTAGGTTGTTATTAAAAATCCTTGTCAATTCTTTTGCATCAGTACTTCCAGCCTTTCTTATCAGATCAGCTGTTATACCTGTTGGGCTTGGAGCTTTCTTGGTCCTCAATTCCTTTAAGACTTTCTCCACTTCAACTTCTGTTATCACTGAAACTGGTCCTTCAATTTTTCCCATCTCTTCTGTCTCAAATTATTTTCTTCATTTAACAGCTCTTGAAAGTACCTCTTTCACCTTTCCAGTATTTCTGCTGCATCAGTTTTTAGTTCCCCATTCTTATACTTTAAAAATTTAGCTCCCACAATGTCTTTCCTCTCCTTCCTCATCCGTCTTGCAATTTTAAACATTTTTGTCCATCCTTGTGCACTCTCCAGATCTCTACTTCAACTTTCCCAGGCCACCCTTTTTGCTCTGGCCACTTCTCTCTCTAGTTCTCTGCCGTACTTCAAATGCTCTTTTCCCCCGACATATCACCTGCTTTACCTCCTTGCACCTCCACCATGTCTTTCTTTCTTTTCTCCTGTGACCTGTTGTTTCTCCACACACTTTCCTTGCAGCCTCTATTATATTATCCCTGAAGTGTTTCCAATCACCTCTCTGTCCCTCATTTCTTCTCTTAAAATTCTCTTCATATTGTAGTCTTATTTCCTCATCCTTCAACTTCCACTCCATTACTCTTTTAACACCCTTCCTCTTCTTTCTTCCTTTCATATTTTCCACTCTCAAATCCAAAGCTAAGAGTCTATGTTGTGGTAGACTATGTTGTGGTAATGGAATCTATCTATCTATCTATTGTCAGACACCTCAATCCCGCACGGGGTGGCCACAAACAAATCGCCTCCATGTCGCTCTGTCCCCCATCATTTCACCACCCCGCTCCTAACTCACACCCCCCTCTCTCATGTACCTCTCCACTCCATCCCTCCATCTCATCCTCGGCCTCCCCCTCCCTCTCGCCCCCTCCACCTCACTCACATACACTCTCCTCGTCAGTCTTTCACTCTCCATCCTCTCCACATGCCCAAACCACCTTAACGTGTTTCTCCAAACGCTTCCCATCACGTCCACATCCACACCACAATGCTCCTTCACTTCCTCATTTGTTAGTCTGTCTCTCCATGTGACTCCACATGCTCCTCTCAAATAACTCAGTTCCAAAGCTCTCATTCTTGACTTCTGTCCTTCCAGGAGAAAATGATAATGGGAAGCGACTGAAGGATGTGTCAGGAAGGGAGGTTTTGCATTTGTAAATCATATTTCAAACACAAAGATGCACATAAATATACATGGTATAGAGGGAACAGGGATCGTGTTGAAAGGAGCACGATTGATTACAAGCTCGTAGGGAGGTCGATGCTGGGAATGGTTGCTGATACGAGGGCTGTGAGAGGACGATGTGGAGGTCAGTCAGATCATATGATTGAGGCATGGAAGATCAAGCTGTGAAGAATGAGGTCCACCAGGAGAGAGAGGAGCAATCAAGGAGGAAGACTGAAAGTCAAGAAGCTGAGAATCAAAGAAATGGCAGATGAATACAAGACCAAAGTAGGAGAGGAGATAGAATCAGTGAACTGGAATGAAATGGATCTGGACAGCCCATGGAATGCATACTGGGACTGATTACTTAGGAATGCTAAAGCAGTGTGTGGTGTGGCAAGCGTAACGACAAAGGAGAAAAGTATGCCATGGTGGGATGAAGAGGTTAAGACAGCAGTGGAGGAAATGAGGAAGTGGCTACAGTCATTCAGGACAGAGGTTCAACTGAAATAAGAACAGAATATACTGACAGCAAAAAGCACGTAAAGAGACCAGTGAAGAGGAAAAAGGAGGTAAATGATGATCTAGAAAGAAAAATGAATGCAAATTACTCTGAAAATGGGAAGTTATTCTACAAAGAGTTGCAGAAATGTTAAAGTGACTGTGAAAAGAAATATGAATATGTGACGGATGTAAGTGGCAGATTATTAATCCATGGAGCTGAAGTAAGGACCAGATGGAAACAATATTTTGAAAGCTTGATGAGTGGGACTAGAGAGAGCAGAGCCACTGTAAACATGACTGGTTTTGGGAGTGTGCAGAAAAGAAATGCAGTGCCAGGAAACCTGACCCTTGCGCAGGCGAAGAATGCTGTGAAGAGGCTGAAAAATGGGAAAGCAACTGGAGTTGATGAGGTGAATGCAGAGATGATTAAGTGTAGTGGATGGAGCACAATGAAGTGACTGTTGGAGATATGTTGAAAGGCATGGATGTGTGAAACTGTGCCAGAAGAGCAGGAAAAGGCTGTGATTGTACCCCTGTACAAAAATAAAGGTCAGTGACATGAGTCCAAGAATTATCATGGCATATGTCTATTGAGTGATGTAGGGAAGGTATATGGAAGAATTATTATAGAGAAAGTGAGAGAGATATCAGAGGTCCTAGTAAGTGATGAACTGGGTGGCTTTAGGAGTGGCAGAGGATGTGTGGATCAAATATTTGCAATAAGACAGATAGTTCAGAAGGCTTGTGAGAAGGACTACAAGGTATTTATGGCATTTATGGATCCGGAAAAAGCATTCAACAAAGAAGACAGAGAAGGACTGTGGAAGGTTTTGCGCATGTACAGTGTAGATGGCAAGCTGTTGGGTGTTGTAGTTTTTATGATGGTAGTGAGGCATGTGTAAGGGTAACTGGGCATCTAAGTGCATGGTCCACGATCAGTCTGGGCGTGCAACAAGGTTGTGTGATGTCCCCATGGTTGTTCAATATATATATGGATGGAGTAATGAAGAAGTAAAAACATGAGTAATAGAGAAAGGGATGGAACTGGTAATGAATGGTGATGGATGGAATATCTCAAATTTGTTCTATGCTGATGATCCAGTACAACTTGCAAATACCAGACAAAAGCTTGGCAGACTTGGGCAGAGATTTGCTAATGTCTGTGAGCGTAGTGCCTTGAGAGTAAATGTAGAAAAGAGTAAAGTGATGGATATTGAGAGAGAAGGTGACTCCCAGTGTGATGTTACAATGAATGGAGACTGAAATTGGTGAAAGAGTTTAAATATCTGAGTAAAGGGATAGAAAAGAGAGGAAAATGTGCAAAAAAAAGTGGAAAGTAGAATGACAAGGAAGAACTGCAGCTGGTGCTCTGAAGGCCTCGATAAGAAATAAAAGCTTCAGTGATGCAGCTGCAAGAGGCTTACATGAAGAAAGTGTTAGTACCAACTTTAACCTGAGGCGAATCGACGACATATGGGTACGTCGCAACGTTTTGTCACGGTGACACCCGATGATGTACTCATACGTCAACCAATTGCAAGGTCAGTCACTTGCACATTTTTCAAGTTTCACACGTGATTTTTGGTAGCCATATATGGGAGACCTTCCTCTACCCACTATCAAGTGGGGATACTGCCTGGCCCCACCTGACCCCCCTCCTTCTCCTCCTCCCCCCCACACTCGGCAATTCACCTGTTAGCAGTAACCTGGCCAGTAAAGATATGTCGTGCCACGGTCTCTCCAATGACGAAATTCACCGTGAAAGTGATTCCTGAGGTGGAGAACAAAGGAATAAACAAGCTAGAGGCAGAAACAGAAAGAAGTGATGAGGTGGTAATGTCATACAGGAAGGTGCTATATGTTGATATATATGGTGCATGAACAGTGCTTATCATTATTATTTTTTTTTTAATGCAAGGAAGAAGGAACCAAAGGCCGTGGGCCCGCAAACTGTTCCTTCTAAGAACAAACAAAAACAATACAAAAAGAGAGCCAAATTAAAGATCCATTGTTCATTTCGAGATGCCTGGACACACTGCGTTTGAAGGACTGGAGATCATAGGAAGTAGGAAATACAGACAGAGGAAGACAGTTCTAGAGTTGACCGGTTGCATAAATGAAGGACTGGGAATAACTGTTAACTCTTGCATTAGAGAGCTGGACAGAAAAGGGATGAGAGGTTGTTGCTAGACGAGTCCTATGTGCCTGTGGTAGAGGTGGAGGGATGCAAGCAGACAGTTCAGAGGAACAGCAGCCATTGAAGTAGCGATAGAAAAGAGATAAAGATGCAACAATGCGGCGAAGAGACAGAGGTTGATGGAAGCCAGTACGAGGAAGAGAGTTAATGAGACGAAAAGCATTTGACTCCACCCTATTGAGAAGGGCTGCATGTGGGGAGCCTCCCCACACATGAGAGTTGTACTCTAAACAGGGGTGAATAAAACCCGAGTACAAAGTCAACAACTGTGCAGAGGTAAAGAAGGTTCGGAGTCAGCTTAGCACACCTGATCTCTTGGAAGCAGATTTCACAAGAGATGTAATATGTTCCTTCCAAGATAAATCCCTAGTGAATGAAACCCCAAGCATGTTTAAGGATGATGCACCTGTGGGTACTCCTGTGGAAGATTCTGGCAGGTTGATAGGTGTAATAATTGAGTCATTGATGCATTAAAAACAACAAGATTTATTTTTACCCGTCAAAGATATGAGCCAAGTCAGACATTAGGTGTGCCATAGCCTCATCCCTTGTTTGCTGAAGTAACTGATGACACGTTGCGGGAACCAAATGGAAAGGTGAAGGATGGAATCATCAGCATACAAGTGGATAAGGCTAGAGGTACAGCTTAGAAGGTCATTGATGAATAAAAGGAAGAGAGTTGGTGATAGGACAGAACCCTGAGGAACACCACTGTTGATAGATCTAGGAGAAGAGCAATGGCTGTCTACAACAGCAGCTATAGAACGACCAGAAAGAAAGCTAGAGATGAAGGCACAGACAGAAGAATAGAAACCGTAAGAGGGCAGTTTAGAAATTAAAGATTTATGCCAGACTCGATCAAAAGCCTTTGACATGACAAGTGCATTGGCAAAGCTTTCGCCAAAGTCCCGAAAGGAGGATGACCAGGAGTTTGAAAGGTAGGTGAGAAGATCGCCAGTGGAGTGTCCCTGACAGAACCCATACTGACGATCAGAAAAAAGGTTGTGATAGGAAAGATGCTTTAAACTTTTTCTGTTAAGAAACACAGGATGTTAAAGCAATTGGACAATAGTTAGAGGATTGGGAATGGTCACTCTTCTTTGGGACCGGCTGAATGAGAGCAAATTTCCAGCAAGAAGGAAAGGTAGAAGTTGATAGACAAAGGTAAAAGAGTTTACCCAGGCAGGGTGTAAGCACTGAAGCACAGTTCTTGACAATAGGAGGGACCCCATCAGGCCCATATGCCTTGTTAGTATTGAGACAAGTGATGGCTGTAAATACACCAGCTGAAGACATTTTAATGTCAGCCATAAGGAAGTCAGAGGGGGAAAGTGATGGAGGAACAGCACCGGAATCATCTAAGGTGGAACTGGAGGAGAAAGTCTGAGCGAAGAGATCTGCTTTATCAGTAGGAGAAACAGCTACAGAGCCATCAGAGTAGAAAAGAGGAGGGAAGGATGATGAGGTAAAGTTGTTAGAAAGGTTTTTGGGAAGGTGCCAGAAGGAGCGTGAAGAATTCAAGTTGGAGAGTTGAGAACATTTAGTGTGGATGAAATTATTTTTAGCAGAACGAAGAACAGACTTAGCATGATTCCGGGCAGAAACATAAGAAAGATGTGAGTCAGGGGTGGGTTGGCTCAGGTACCTTTCGTAGGCCCTCTCCTTGTTGCGGACAGTATTAGAACAAGAGTGATTAAACCAAGGCTTTCTTGCCTATATTATTGTGTGAAATCCAATATACTCTTGTACTACATAAAAATTTATACCAAATAAATAAATAAATACGTAATTAAAGTGGCTTGAATTAGTTAACCCTCCCATAGTTCATTTTCTTTGAAGCCAGGTACCCTCAGAGAGGATGGAAAGGTAAGGGTGACTGTCACCTGTAGCAAATTTATAAGCTCAGGAGGGAGATTTCTCTATGAATTTCCTATGTTTCTCAACAAAAGTGGAGGTTTGAGCAAAAAAAAAAAAAAAAAAAAAAAAAAAAAAGATTGGGATTGGGGGGTGGATCAGAGGTGGAAAATAATTTGGGACGTGACGGTTAATACATGCATGTGAGACTAAGGTGTGGCATGATAATGAACAGTCAAGAGTAAAAGCAGTGGAGATGGGACTGCTGAGGAATGTCTGTGGAGTACAGAGAGTGGATAGGATACGAAAATGTCATTCGTTAAAGTTGCGGAAAGAGAAAGTCTGTGGATACCAGAAATGAAGGGAGTGTACTGAGATAGTATGGTCAATTGGAGAGAATGGATAACAATAGAGTGGTGAAAAAGGTATATCTGAGCAAATTTGAAGGAGGGAGGAGGCAAGCTAGGCCAAGGAGAAGGTGGAGGGATATGGTGGATGAGTGCGAGGAAGAGAGGTATGGAAGTCGACGAGGCTAGGGGACTGACAAGAGATTGAGCTGGCTGGTTGAATGTTGTGAGAACAAGAGCATGATCAGGGACTGGCACCCCTTTGATGTGACAGCGTTCAGACTGACTCTATCAGATCCATTTACGTGAAGCTATAGAATGTGCTGAATGTTTTTGGCATATCAGATTGAGCCAGGATTCTGGGGGCTTGAATGACGAGTGAATGGAAGCGTGGCCCATCGGACTGGGCAAACTTGGGCTGCCTGGATGTTGCTACTCCTCACTCTGCCCTAGGGTGGAATAGGAGGTCAAGATGATGATGATGATGATGATGATGTTACTGAAGAGGAAGCATCATTTAATGAACACTTAATAAACCACCACATTATCCTTTATACAGCTACTAACACAAAGCCATGGCATATCAATTTCTGAAAAATTTAAAATGTTATAACATGTCCACTGAATCATGAACCTATCTGCCAATAATCCCTCCAAGATAAATGCATCTAACTAAAGACTGATATTCTTAGTGTCCCAGACAACATACATA
>JAGKTI010010281.1:2691-15700 GCA_018397915.1 Birgus latro
CCTGCTCTCCCCGACACACTGCACACATGAAATCAGCATTATCTTGCAGTCTGCCTCTAATACCACTACATCTCTTGTGCACCCATCTATCACAAACACTGCACAAGATGGAATTACTTCCCACACCCATGTGGCAAACTGCACATGGCCACTCTCCCTCACCTCTGATTGCACCGCCACCAACCCAGATATCACCACTTTTGTTTTATTGCAGAATATATAGCTGTTATCATTAAGTTTCCAAAACTTTTACAAGTAACACTTTGGTGGAAGGTGAATGTTTCGTTCATCCTGTGTTGTTTGGCAGCACTGGCTCCACGCATTGCAACAGCCAAAACTGGGCCTCTTTTTCATCTTATGCTTTGATAGCAGTCACTGTGAAAAGCTGTCAAACTAACCATTTCACTGGTAGTGTTGCCTTTATTCTCCTATGGCTAATACCATTTTGTTTAGCAGTGGAAGGTGCCTGTCAGTTTGGTCATTGGGTTAAACTCTCTTATTAAATGTCAGGACCAACTTGCCTAGCCTTGGGCTCCTACGCTCCTCTGTGGGGCGACGTAGGATTGGATGATGGATGGATGGATTAACCTCTTGCACTGCTGGTATTGTGGTTTCTAGGCAGCTGTTTTATTCTGGCAGGACATCAGGAATTTTATCCAGGAGTGGCAAATACCTGTTTCAGTAAGTTACAAAATTTCTTTTTGACTCTCATTGCTATTGCCATACCTGTCAACTCTCTTGCCTTTATAAAGCTGTTATGTTATGCTCATTGCTAGGGCTAATTTTGCCATTGCCGTGTACTGTTATGAGCATATTCTGGAGCAGTCATTGTGATTGAATTTTGACACATCTTTAATGTATGGTAGTTAAGGACAGTATAGACAATGTATTTGCTAAAGTGTTGGTGTGATAGCTAGTGGCGTAAGTCCTTCAGTTGTTTACATGGAATGTATACATAATAAAGTATACTTGAGTTTTCATGCACTGTCTTCCACTGACCTATGGGCTATGTTTTCCTTGCAGTTTAATGTACTTAATTAATGTTTTGTACATGCCATTTCCCATTGTGCATTCTGGTCTTGGAATTCCAAGGGTGTGAATTACTTGTGCTTCAGGGCAAAGGGAGGTGCCTTTCTGCTGTTTGTGTTATGCATCCATTTCAGGGAGGACCATATTCTAATTTTTTTGATGATGCAATATTGGGTCTGGACCCTGCCTGAGGCAGTGATCAGCCAGTCTCAGTTCACTAAGGTTAATAATCCAACCATCTTGACACCTTCAGTTGAAACAGCATCATCAAATTGTATTAGTGCCTGTCACTGCCATTTGTGGGTGAACATAGCCTCACATTGGCTACCTATCTCAGTGTTTCTGGTGTAAACCTAGTTAAGTGTACGTTGTCAGCCTTTGCCACTGGGATGTGAACTGCTTGAACTATCTCATTGTGGCCCAGGTTTTCCTTCCCATACAGGTGTCTGTCTTCCAGCCAGTCTTGAAAGGTAGTGGCACTAGAAAAGCCATTATTATTCAGGATCTCAAGTTTAAAACTTGGATGGAATGTGCCATACATTATTATAAAAGCCTATATGGTGATCAGCTTGGTGGAGGGAGGAAAACCTTTCTGCTTTGGCAAGTCTCCTCAAAACGGGTGGCATTGACAGTAGGGCCAAGGCGGAAGAGATTGCTGTGGCAGAAACCCATCTTTTGTCCATAGAGAATTCATGAACATGAGAGTAGTAGATTACACAGCAGAAACCCATCTTTTGTCCACAGAGAATTCATGAACATGAGAGTAGTAGATTACACAGTATTATTGCTATAGGAAGTTCTTCATTCACTCCTTCCTGCCACCCATGGTTCTCCCACAGCATGAATAACATTAGATGTACCGTAACTAGTAGCCTATATCAGCATTGTTAAACTCCCCCACGCCAGGCTGTTTTTAGCACTGTTGTTCTTTCACTATGGGAATTTTTCCGAAAATAGCCTGTTTTCAGACCGTAGTATCTCGGAAACTATACCATATTACTCATCAACTCCTCTTCTTGTGAATGAAAGTATCCCCAGGTCTGTAGGTCATCACGTCGATGATTAGTGACGTCATGAAGAGGAGTAATTTTTGGCGTGAGAGGTAGGCTGTATTTGTGCGTTAGCGCATGGCCGTGATTTTGGCAGCATTCTCAACGTGATAACTTGTCCGTTACTAGATTAACTAGATACAGTGGTGTCCAAGGCACGCCCTATGGCACTATCATCAAGTCCTGTCCTAGTATCCTTGGAAAGAGGCTTGGCAGGGGTGGATGAGGCAAAAGTCCACGTGAGGCGGGAACGGAATGAGATGAGAAGGGTTAAGAAAAAAATCGTTCTACATCTGGCAGTCATAGAGACACCTGAGGTATGGTTGGCTGAGCTGGTGAGAGTCCCTCCCTAGCTTTTGGTGACAGGATCAAATGGCGGCCACTTCAAACTGTGGCGTGAAAACAGTTGTGGTTCTGACCAACACCTAGCGCCTGCCAGCCACCAATTTCTTGACAGTTCTGGAAAACACACGGTGGTTATGGGTTAAAGAATTGGTTTGGGCACAAAGTATTGTAATGTGGATGCTCTGCGCTTTCATGTTACAAAGCAGAACATGTGATGCCCCAATTTCAAGCCTGCATTCAGGATGCATCAAAATACGAGCATATCAGGTTCTTGGAGTGTGTGAGTAGATCCTACTGACTTGTGAAGACCACAGCCAATACCATCTCACCAGTCCTGAAATTAGATAGCCCTTTGTACAGTTAGTCTTCATTTAAAGTTAGATAGCCATATGTACCGCCAGTCCTCATTTAAAGTTCCTTCTTTATTGTGTGGCTGGTGATTTAACACCTTGTCTCCAAAGTTGCTTGCAATTCATTATAAAGTTGTTCTGGTGTCAGAGATAGTTGTTATTTACACTGTACATGAACCCCTCAATCATGAACCAGAAGCATGTTTCACTTAAAGGTGTTTCACTTAAAAAGTAGTATTTTGTCTGCATTCATCCTAGCCTTACATGAGAACTGGCGTATTTGATTATGGCTGACACAATATTAGTGTCCAAAGCAGTGATATGGGAGTTTGTGTGTGTGTGTGCCATCAGTTACAGTACTTGTGCACAGGACTGCTAGGCTTCAGGACAGACTGCTGGATCCTTACCCAGAGTTAGATAGCTAGTAAACATAATTATGAAAGTTAATTGCCATCAGCAGCACTAGACAACTTTTGTCAGCAAGCCATTGCCCTTTTTTGTCAGGTTTCCCAGGATTTTTACGGTTATTTTAGCACATCAGAGTAATATTAATTACTTCTTGTAATGTTTTTTTTCCACCAAGAAGATTCACATGTGCTGCTTTCATTTATAGCTAGTGCATGTTTATTTATTTATTTATTTATTTTTTCTTTACTACTAGAGGTTTACCGTATGTTTACTAACTGTTTGTGGGAGTGATTATTTTTCAGGGAGTGTGGTGGTGAATGATGCTCAGCCTCACAGAATGTCATCTCTACCATATGGTCAACAGATCTCACCATACACTTGGATATTCAGCCTCCTCCTACCTTTTCCCCACTTCTGTTAATCATTGATTCAGGAAGTTTTGCTTCATAGTAAAGCCTCTTCAGTATGAAAATAAGGGATTGGATATGCATTATGATGGAGCACCATCACAATTCTACGAGGCCAGTTGTCCAAGAAATTCAGGTCCTCACCTACAAGCCAGCATATGCTTGGAGACAGCCATTTAGATTGGATTCAGGATGAATTAGTTTACTGCATGACTTGTTTAGTTTAAGAGGTATCTGTTGGCAATGCAGGATATTGAACATGGAAACTCAGTGATTTAAGTAGTCTCTCCTCAGAAGGCCATCATTACAAGAAGTTGGAATGGTACTAAACATTATGTATAATGAAAATGTGCAATTCTATGCTGCATGCACACCTATAAGTTTACAAGATGACATAATGTTACATGCTTCTGCCAAACTCTGGGTGATGCTGCTTATACCATACACCTGTGATATGGTATTTTGTATAGAGTAACTTATCATTATAGCTGTTTTCATTTAGGATCAGATATTTGCAGTTCAGTTCCCAGAGTCACAAGGGGAGTCATTTAATACTTGGTTTGCATGAACTGATGCTTTGTTGTTTCATCATTATATATACCATATAGCCCAGAAATTCTACTGTGATAGTGTGTTTTCATTTTAAATATTCACCACCAGAGGCTCCTGTACGAGTATGTGGATCATTTGAGACGATTGTCTTGTTTTGTGTGCTGTACATCATTATGGTTTGGACTTTAAAATTACTTCCGACTTCCTCTGAACTGAACCTTTAGGGGAGATAGTAGGTGATGCCTGAGTGGATAGGTGTGATAATGTAGAACATGATTTGACATTCCATTGCTGTGTTTATATTATTTAGTATTAATTGTCATAGGTTTGTTGTATTTATTGTTCTTATTGTTCCGTTGGATTCTCATTATCATTCAGTAAGAAAGAAAGTGGAACTTGTGTGAACTTTACTGTTGGTTTGTTATTATTCTCTCACTATTGTGCAACATGATGTGTCTGCATTGGGTGTTGTCTGTGGGTCTTCGTCCTTCTTTTCTTGCAGTTTCAGGACTTGTATCTGTATAGAACATGATCTGTGAGCAAATGTACATAATCTTTTTTGTACAGTAGAAAGTTCACAACTGGATGCACTTGTCATCATCTTTCTCCCCATATAAATGCAAGTCTTACTTCTGCTTTGAACATGGTCTGTAAGTTAGTCAGTTGTCTTTTCAGCATGTGAGAGATTGCAGTACTGCAAATGTCTTGTCTCACTGCACTGTATCTTTAACTCCCTCAGCTTTAGTTGTTGGGTAGGACTGTACTACAATACCTCAGTGGTATTATCTTCAGTTCTTGGAGAAAGCTGGGTGATACACTCCACAGTTTTCATCCAAGAAGTGGCCGTAGGTTTTTGTATCACATTAACGCTGCTAGGGATGTAGAGGGTCTCCTGTGACTTAAATGATCAGAATGAAGGTAGCCAAGCATGGGGACCCTGAAAAAGTTTATAATGCAGATTTGCCGGTACTGTTTGAAGATTACGGTACATAGTGTCAGATTTTGACAGTAGATCATCGTTGGGAGATAATTTTTGTTAGGGCAAGGGCAGTAGTGGGATCATTCAGACTTTGCCAAGCAGCTGCTGATTTTCTTGCAGTGCCTGTACAAAGCTCTTGATTTGAATATTCTTGAAACTTGTTTTCATGGTGTACCAGTATATTACTTTGAGATACAACCGTGACTGAAACCATTGACTGATGAGAAGCACCATAGGAATGTGAATATTTAGATGAAAACTGTGCAGTACTTTGAGGTGATTATTTTATGGTGAAGTTTGCTGTACAAGAACCATAGTGAAACACGGTCTTAGGATTCCTGATACTGTATTTGTCATTGTTTGTGCAAGACATAATCTGATTTCATCTGGAGTGACAGTTTACCCTCCTCAGTTCCTGTTTATACTGCTGAGCTATCAGCAATCCTGCCTTATTCTTAACCACAAGGCTATTCATTTTACCTTATCTGGCAATTCCAGAGCAGCCCTGTCAGCCCTTATTTTAACTCTTCCCAGCTCCTCCTCCTGGTCCTTAATGGCCGGAGGGTGCTATTTTCCTAGGTGCCAGACCATGTAGGACTGCAAGGGAATGAATGTACAGTAGAGGTGACAAGGGTAGCAACTACCTTTGCTGCCTTTTTGGCACCTCTTTCTTGCAGGAGTTCATTTCCTCTGCTTAAGGCTGCCCTCCAGGCATCCCCCCATATCAAACAAGCTTTGGGACATAATGGCAGTAGCTTGGTCATGGGTGTCTAAAACCATGCCCAGATGCTGGTAAAGTAACATAACCCCACATATGGATAGGTGATAAACACATGACATATTGCTATCTCTTGGAGTGCTGACCCTCTCCTTGTGGTTATGACTGTTCAGTTGCATTAATTGAATGACACCTCTTGATTAAGTGTCCTAGTCTAGGGGAAGCTCATCATCACTATATGTGAAGGGTCTGGGCAGTTGATTTCTCTTAGGTGTAGCCTATGTGATGGGAGGAGCCACCTTCTCCTTTGTTGAGGAAACAGGCTTCCTGTCACTTGTAGCTCTTATGAGTGTGATATTGTGCAGTTGACCTCTCTTAGGTGTATGTGATGGGAGGAGCCACCTTCTCCTTTGTTGAGGAAACAGGCTTCCTCAGTCACTTGTAGCTCTTATGAGTGTGATATTGTAGAGTGTATTTATAGTTTATCTTACTTCCTTTTTGTGATATGACAGCAGTGACTAAGCCATAGTCAGTTTTGCTAATCAATCAGTCAGTGTTGCCCTCTCAGTACTGGGTATTCAGAGCACTTTTTATCCTGGCTAATGCCAGACTATTTAGTTCAGCTGAAGGAAGCATTTGCATTCGACAGGGCCAACTCCATATTTGAGCTTGTTTTCCTTTATATTTCGACAACTGATAGATTTTATTCATTCACCTAAGAAGAGGTCACCCAAGCTTAAAGGGGATAGAAACAGTGTTCATATATCCCTCCAGACTGAGTATGCCCAGTTTGTTTTACTCTCAGTTAATTCTAGGGCATATTGTTCACTTGAGATGCCTTTCATACCAGTGCTGGATAATTGTTTCATTGGTATAGTAGTTCTTGGGAATTTGTTCTGACATTTTCCAAGCCACCTGCCACCCTCCACTTTTTTTTTTTTTTTTTTTTTTTTTAAGCTACCATATAACACTTTAATATAGCTTTGGCCTTGTGGCCAAATTAGGAACAGATTTTTGGCAAATGTGAAACCTGTTATTCTGAGGGAACCGTTTTATATTGAAGTGCACAGGGCCAGCCAGGTCCATGCAGCCTATTAACCTGTTACTGCTGCATTAGGTTTCGTGGTCGATCCCCTCATGCACAAAAAAAAAAAATTGATTTTTTTTCTTTTTCTCATAAATAATTTTTGCTCTTATAAATGAAAGAGTGCATGGAAAAGGATAGGAAAACCAAATATGAGTTCATTATTTACCTTAGTTTGGCTGTGGTACACTATTTATGGACATTTGGGTGAAAAATGTAGTGTGCCATTTATAAGAAAAAAGAGCTTGATCTTATGATGTATGTAGCAGTCACATGCTGTTCTTCATATGATGTACATAGCAGCTATCAGGTTAACCCTGACAGTGCATGGAGTTGACTTTGGCATTTCGTTTGAACAAATGTCTTATTATTACTGTGGATTAAGGTGATGACAAGAAGCTGTAAATATTAACCCTCAGGTCATGGGAGCTTTCCTAGAGGCAGATTGTCACCTGGCATAAGCTGAGTAAATAATCATCCCCAAAGATGTAAGGGTTAAATGTAGCTTGATAATCTTTTCACTGCATTAACCAGAGTTCATCATTACTACTGGCATGTTGGCTAGTGTTTGGTGATTTAAAAGCTCCTTACAAGTTAATATCCGGTGGTTGAGGCACACTTCACTCTGTTAATGGACAGTAAATGGTACTGTACTTCAGGATACACTGCGGTTTGTAGGGTCTTACCACGTTTCATTTGCTTCATGTAGTAGGGGGACTGTCAGGGTATGGCTAGACACACTTGGAGATTCATGCAGGATGATGTCTCTTTTGATGTTTTGCCATTTGTGGTTCAGGCACAAGATATACAAGTGAGTACAGTATTCATAGTGCTTGCCACTACTTAGGATGCACTCATTTTAACGTACAGCTAAGGAGGTGTCGTAGGTTATTACTGCACCTGGCTGTATACTGTATTGTACTGGTCATAAGTCTTCTAAATGTGCATGGTCAGCTAGGATAAAAAGTTATTGTAGAGGCCTGACTCTATCTGTTGCCAGACTCCTCAGTCTTGTAGGGGATGGCCACAAACAGTTCACCTCCATGTTGCCCTGTCCAACGCCATTTCACTGCACTGCTCCCAGCTTACACCCCACTCTCTCGTATACCTTTCCACTCCATCCCTCCATCTCATCCTTGGCCTCCCTCTCCCTCTCCCCCCCTCCATCTCGCCTACATACACTGTCATCGTTAATGTAAAGGTGCTGGATGAACATTGTTTCATGTTTTCATCCCTAATGCTGGTTAACTTTGACTGGTACAGTATTATATTTTGGTTAATGTCTACCAGCTGTGGAAACAGCCAATCCTTATTACGTTTCTTTGGGCCATTGAAGACCTGAGGCATCTAGCAGTTAAAAGCCTCACCAGTTGCATGTTTTGATTTAGTGATGTAATCCATGTGACTTCTGCTGTCATCATCAGGGCATGTAGGATGTTCTGTCTTGGTAGAGAGTACAGATCAAATGAAGAAGTCAGTCACACTTCATGCTGATATACTTTGTCTGTCAGTATTTGTGTTGTTTCATTTATAAAGGCTCCAACATGCATGCATGCATTGGCTGTAGTCACTTAATGGCAGCTCTTCATGCTGCTGAATCTCTTGTAGCCTCTCCATTCAGCTGATCCCATAGGTCACACTGTATGACTTCCTCCCAAGTCTTTCAGTCTGCCTCTTGCAGCTCTACCCTAAATATTCATACTTCTTGCCCAGTTGTCATCCTTTGTCTTCACATATATATATATATATACAGTAAATTCCTCATGTAAAGGAATTACAGTACAAAGAAACTCCATTAACCTTTTGAGGATATATTTCCATGTGTTATTTTGGCTCGTTACAGACAGTTTTATTAAGCTTAGGAGACACATAAAGCTGAGGGAGTTTGTAACATCTTTAGTCCAAGAATTTTCCCTCTTGGCTCCTGCCAGACTTGCTGAGCTTAGGGGGATGTTCTTCATGCTGGACACATTAATTCTTCATGAGGATATTGTTTTATTCTGACATACACCAAGTGGTTATATTATGCTGAAATTAGTGTATCCCCTCTTGCCAAAGGAGTTAGAAACAATTTTCATTTACGTATTCTGGCTCAGGTCTTCTCAGATTTGTTCTGTGTAATGCTAGATTCAGTTTAGGAGAGGCCTTTTGAGCTGAGGGGGTAAGACTATGGCACTTCTGCACCATAGGAGTGACATGGGGCCATGGCCTGTTAGCTGGCCTTGCACAACACTCCCTGTTGGGGAACTCAGCTACATTTACCAGTAGTCGAAGTCCAGTCTGAGACTGCTGTTCATACATGTTGCCTATGTACCACTCATCCTCTTGGAGACTGTGCCTCCTTCATTTTCCCTGTACCTCACTGTGTGGGAGGACCCTGTTCTGACCCTGGCAAGGTGATGTCTGCCACAGGAAGGCTGTTGCTTGCTTGTGATTGATGGCTTTGCTCAGCCGGACAGACTCAGGTAGAGCAACGAAGATGTCTTTGTAGGTGAAGAACCAGTAATACATGTATTTGCAAAGTAGAATTCAGGTCGTCTGATTACCACCTGGTGATTTTATTCCTTTACACCTTGATGTGTAAAGTCATTCACAACCTCACATGAAGAATTCCATCAGATTGACATAATATGTCTTTTCATAATACCACCCATTTTTACCATGGGAAGGTATATAGTTTTCCTTGGATATGCTTTATATTGAGTTGCATATGCATAAGTTACTCTTGGCATTCTGTTACAATAGCTTCATTGTGGTTTAATCCTGTGGTCTTATATTGGTTGCATCATTCTAACCCATGTAGCTAGTTTTACAATGTTAATCATTGTTTGTGTTAGGGTTGTTGCTTCTGTATCTGCTGTTGCAGCCAGTGATTACCAGTGTTGTAAGTAGCTCTGCTACAAGTAGCTAATGCCACAACATAACGGAGCTACTTTTGGGGGGGCAATAAGTAGCTGTGGTGCAGTACTTTTTATTAAAAGTGTTGAAACAATAGAACTAATACATTTCTGAAATACAGTGTATACTTAATGCTACTCGGTACTTTTAGCCATGTTCGTGTTAATCTCGAACCAGACACTAGCGGACTTTTGATAGGGTTGCCATCTTTCATTATATGTAACTAAACTGTGACAAATTTGACAACAGAAGTTCTTTTTGGTAATGAAGCAGCATGATTTGGTATTGACCGTAAATTTTCCCTTGGCTATGTTCATATAGCAACCTTTCTTCATCCAAGGTACTGCAGTATATTTCATGTGAACATTATTAACTATCTATCTAAATACAGTATCTGTAGCCAGATGCCTCAGTTCCATGAGGAGTGGCCACAATCAATTTGCCTCGATGTTGCCCTGTCCTTCGCAGATTAGTTGCCCTCCCTCCATCTGACATTCCTCCCCCCCCTTTCTCATACTTCTCTCCACTCCATCCCTCCATCTCATCTTTGATCTCCCCCTCTCCCTCTCCACCTCATTCACATACACATTTCTACTCAGTCTCTAATTTGCCATCCTTTCCACATGGCCAGACTTTCTCAGAGCATTTTCCTTAACACTGCCAATCATATTCACTTCAGCACTGCAGCATTCCTTAACTTCCTCAATTGTCTCTTCTCCATGTGACTCCACATGCCTTTTTCGGATAATTCATTTCCACTTCTGTCACACTTGACTTGTGTCCTTCCAACAGTGCCCAAGCATTGCATTCATACATTAGAGTGGGAATCACGATATTGTCATGCAGCGACCCTTCCCCCCTCCCCCTCAGTGAGCAACCTTCTTCTGTGCTGTACCCTTTGAAACTCCTCAACCTCTAAACCTCCATCCTTCCTCCTTACACTCCCCAAGTACTTAAATGCAGTCTTATTTTCCATTCCTTACCTTTCAGACTTGCTGTGCATTGTGTGGCATTATTGTTCTCAAAGACTATACTTTCCTCTTATCCATTTTCTCTTTTAGATTCCATTCTTTACATACACTTCCAGACTCATTCACCAAGCCTTGCAGTTCCCATTCATCTTCACTTAACAATACAGTATCATCAACAATTACAGTACACTAAGTTTCTAAACCTTATTCTCTCTTATTAGGGACACTAACATCCAGTGTCCTACCATATATCTTTTTAAATTCCATCCATGTATAAACTCAACAGCAACAAAGACTTGACACATCCATGTTTGAATAAAAAATTTGGATAAAAAAATTCGGTTTACTGTCCACATGCACTGCAACCCTAGTTCCCTCATGCACACTCTTCATGGGGTTCAGCAACTTCCCACCCACTCCACCACTCCATATATTTTTCATATCTTCCATATCCCGTGGCTATCTACTTTGTCATATGCTTTCTTCAGATCCATGAAAGCAGAGTAGATCTTTTTCTCCTTCAAGTACTTTTTCACTAAGCATGTTAGGAAGAATATTTGATCTACACATCCTCTTCTCTTCCTAAAGCCCCCTTATTCTTCTTTTTCTGCCAATACTTCCTTGGTTATTTCCCAGTTATTGAGGATTACAAATAACTACTGATAACTTGTCTCATTGTATATTTAACACAGTATTAAAAATGACAATTTTACTGGCATTTTGAATTTCAGTAAATGAAAGCCATATACCTGTATGTAGGATATACTTCACTGATACAAGAATGAATACGAAGTGCTGCTTTATAATTACAGTACTGAAAAAATATTATTTAAAAAATTCTTTATATATTGACATAGCAGTAGTGACTAAAGTACTGTAGTGGTAGTGACATTACATTTTTATCCAAGTTGTGGTAGCAGTAGTGTCACTACTTTTTGCATGTAGTGCCCACAACACTGGTGATTACTGCTGGCACTAAAGGATAAATGTTAGGTAGAAATAGAGGAGGACTTGTACTGCCCATCCCATCCTATATGTGTTGTTATGGCATAGGAGTATGGCAACCCCGCCACCCAGCATGTATATTGCAAGCAGCCTTCCTCCTACTACATTGGAGAGGAGCCTGTACCTGGGGTTATTTTTGTCCTGTGGATGATGTCCCCAGTTAAAGGAGCAGTGTGCAGTGTTGTCTTACTCATTAACTTGAGAAATTAGATTATGTGGTAAAGGTCAAGGTGCCTTGTAGGTCTCCCACCCAATAGATACTTGGGATATTGAGCTATGATAATGACAGTAATTGTGTTGGCAGTTATTGACTCCCGTCTGGTATTGTTGGAAAGTTCTTGCATAGTATTGGTTGCCAGTTTTACTTTGACAGAAGTGGAAACTTTGATAGGTAGTTTGGTTTCAGCTCAGGCCACCTTTCCTATGGAGTACTGGATACAGTATTTCACCACAGAACCAGACTCATTAACATTGTATTGAAATGTGAGGCTTAATCAGTAATTCCTCTGCTTGCAGCATTATGGCAACAAAAAAGCCCAAAGTACCAATCACAGCACCCGAACCAGACACTAAGCCATCACCCAAGGCAGGAGGGAAGCCAAAGAAACCCATAACCGCACCAAAGCCTGATCCGGAAACAAAGCCGGCACTCAAACCAGAGCCAGGGAAGTCAAGTGCACCAGCCAACAAACCGGGCCCTAAATCTGGTGCACCAGCCAACAAACCAGGCCCTAAGTCAAGTGGACAAGACTTGAAGAAAGGCAAATTGCCCCCATATCAACAGAGGCCCAAGCGTCACATAGAGGTCGTCCATGGTGGACCTCGAGGCAGTGGCAGCGCTCCAAATCGCAATGCCCCAAATCCCGACACCAAAAAACGGGAGATATGTCGTAAATCGCTGATTAACAAATGCACTTACGGTGCCAAATGCCGCTATTTCCACCCCAATGAGGAAGGTGGGAATAGGGAAGTGTCGTGGTTGACCTTCTGCCACGACTACCGCATGGGACTTTGTAGCCGCAAAAATTGCAGGTTAGTTTGAGTATGTATGTATGTCACTTCATGTTGTACTCCACATAAGCCATTCATGTAGGACTCTGCTAAGTATTTATTTATTTATGTATTTCTTTTTATAGGATCCTACATGCCTATAATTTTTACGTGAGCAAATAAGAAAAAGTATGTCATTTTTCACTGATCCTCATGTAGGATAT
>JAGKTI010010281.1:15744-28848 GCA_018397915.1 Birgus latro
ATATATATATATATATATATATATATATATATATATATATATATATAAAGGGACATCCTGTCTTGAAAAATTATTTTGATGATGACCCAAGTGTTGTTTAATTACTACTGGTTTGGGATACAAAAGTAATTTTTAGATTGCACTCAATATGTAGCACATTACAATTACATGACCCTGGAAAAGTTACCCACTGCCTTTCCTGTAATTTTCAAGAAATTTGTAGAGTATAATTGAACTCCACATGCAATGTTAGCATTCATTTCCGTGGCTCTCTGTCTGCCCAGCCATCCCAGAGTGTTGGTGGACAGTATTTTTGTGGTTAATTCTCCTGCCATCAGAATTATTCACATTACTGTAATTACTGTATGTATTTGCTTGGTAAAACTGTATAAGCTTTTAAAAAAGGGAGAGGGGGGAGGGCAAAGATGGGGGCAGACACCTAGAGGTTCTTTGCCACAGTGCTCAACTCCTTAACTTACCACTCTGCACCAGTGGTGGGTTATTTACCCACTCCCCTGGAATACAGTACTGTACAAGATCACTGCATTATCCAGGTTACCTGGTACCTCCTCTAGGTGTTTTCCTAGGAACTGTACTCATTTTACCTACCCACAAAAGGTGGATGGACACGAGTTCAGTGACGCCTGCTTCCACGCCAGGATTTCAACCCCATCACTAACAGGTCAGCAGCATCGTAGCAAACACTGATAATCTCTCAGGTCACCATGGATGAGTCTGACAGTACATTCAGCATTCATAAAGATTGTGACTTTTTTGTAGCTTACTGCATTAAATGCAAATCTGGTGGCAAAATTTTATCTTTTGGATGGTATTTTTGTTTTTTTAGATACAACCAGCAGTTCTTAAGAAACTAGCAGAAATTGCCATTTTAACTTTGCCTGGAAGCTTGCTTAAAAACGTGTGCCATGTCTCTCATTTTAAGGCAGAGAATTCAGAATTGCCACTATTTTTATTACTGTATTGAAATGTTCATCGAACTGTGATAAGTAAAAATGTCTAGGATCCTTTTGAAAACTTGCCTTTGGCAAACATAAAAGAAAATGTTAATCCCAATTGCATTGTGGGGTTCCTTTAGAAAAACGAATATCATGTGGTTTGAGTCAGATTGCATGAACAGGTTAAATTCATAAGTGCAGTGTTATATTACATTAGCCACCTCAAGTGATCACTATGTTTATTTTTTAGTTGTATTTCATGTGTTAGTAATTGATCATAATTTTCAAGACAGTGATGTCCCCTGCCAGCTCACCATTTTTTATATTTTGTAGGTATAGTCCACAACACAGAACAGGCAAACCTGTTTCACTATCATGTTGCTTAATAAGAGAAAGAGGCTTTGGACAGTTTGCAAGTGGGTGCAGCTTGCAGGTTCAGTTGATATATACAGTGAAGTTTTTTGGTAAAGTTAGCACCCAATAACACGAGTTCTTTGTACAGTATTTAACATGCAAACCATTAACTGTGAGCCACTTAACCTCAGTACAATGGTTTTCTCTCATCTCATTTTCTTAGCACTGTCCCTGGCTTAGCCCATCGTATGACTAGAATGAACTTAGGAAATATAAGTCGTAAAGCACAGCATTAACAAAGAGCCTCAGGTGTACAATAGAGGATTAGTCGTCTGTATTTGTAATGCAGGTTTTCAGAAACCAGATTATAAGATGTGTATATGTTGTGAAGAAAAT
Source organism: Birgus latro (assembly GCA_018397915.1). Lineage (NCBI taxonomy): Eukaryota > Metazoa > Arthropoda > Malacostraca > Decapoda > Coenobitidae > Birgus > Birgus latro. Next base: position 17,451 of record JAGKTI010010281.1, read on the forward strand.
TTTATTTGTGAAGTTTTTGCTTCATGTTAGTACAGTACCAGAAATGCAAGAACCAAAAGTGTCAGAAGATTGAATTTTCTTATGGAAATAATAGTGTTCCTATATTTGCTTTTACTGGAAATACCCTGTAATAGAGATCGTCTTTAATCCCCCTTAGGAAATAGTGTTCCTATATTTGCTTTTACTGGATATACCCTGTAATAGAGATCGTCTTTAATCCCCCTTATCTTATATATTTTGGTAATGAAGGGGATAGTGGTGCTGGAAAAGGCTGATATAAAATTCATCAGTTAATGAAAAATCTCTCTCAATATAGACAAAGTATATATAGCAGTAACACAAGAACTTATTCAAATACCTCAATTTGCTTGAATAGCTGACTTAACATAGTTCTGTAGAGTGGATGTCTCTGGCCAGTCACATAATGGCTAAACAACATTGAAATTTACCTCAGGCTATGATAGGAATGCACATTAATTGCTTCATTGACCACTGGTGGAAGGTTCTGTGGTAATATACATGCATAGTGATGGGCATGGTGTTGTCCTTTATACTGTACAGTTGTAGGTGGGGGGGTCCTGAATCTTGCATATGCCAGAGTGGTACAGAGGGAGCACCCTGGCCTGTCTTGTGATAGGTACAGGTTTAATTTATAAAGCTCGATGCCAAGATATTCTTTTATGATCCTGATTGCTTTGCTTATGCATGCTTGTGTAAGCCCTCCCCCCAGACAGCAAAAAACAGTAATACAGGGTATCTCATAGCTCCAGCACTTCCAGTGTACCTAATGCCATCACTCACCTCCCATTATATAGGGCCACAGGTGTGCTTTCAGACTTTTCCTTCTCAGCCAGCTCCCATCCAAGGGTAATGAAATCAGCCCACCCCAGGGAGTAGGTGGTAGATATATACATAGTAATATCAGCCTGCACAGTTGTGTGTATTTAGTCAAGTCCCCTGCCTGGAAATGTTGCATATGGCCCATGCTCTTCATATGTATACTTCCCAAGGATGGTGGTAGGTGGTGGCAACTGTTGTCCACTCACTTTAGGTACTGCTGCCTACTTCTTCCTAAGCTGACTCTGCATTGAGTGACAGACCTAATGGTTTCCTGAGCCCCAGAACCATATAACCACATGATGGGGTGATGTGGAGGCTATTATGGTAGCCATGTTAACTGGGTGGGGAGATGCAAAGTTGACCTCCATCCAAGAACCAAAGATCCACACTCTTCCCCAGGCTTCACTGTGGTGTGATGCTGTCTACCACAAGGAATGTCAGTTCACTACTTTGGAAGGCCCTGGAGGGGCTGTTGCTTGCCTGCAGTTGTTGGGTCTGCTCAGCCAGGCAGACCGAGGTTACTCAGCGACAACAAGTTGTCGTTACTCTTTCCCTGGGAAAGAGTAACGACAGCTAATATCCTGACTCCACATCATAGGCATTAGCATCCCCACTTGCACACTTCACATTACTAAATCAGCTTGAGTCACTTCAACAGTTATCATCTCACCAGGATTAACATGGGTGTCATCCTTTGTCATACACTCCTCCTTACAAAATTCTTCAAACCAACTCAGCCCACTGTCAGTTCCCTAGTCTCATCAAACTCCATACCCTGCTTTCTTCAGCTGTATAGTGGGTAATGCATGTCACTGGAAGCCCCTGGTATTGTGCGTGTGATGTGATCATGGTGACATGGTCATTGTGGCACAAGAAGCTGACTTTTTGGTGGTGGACAAGTGACATGGCTTTAGGTGATGTATATCTGCATCTTGGCAGAGGGAGGTACTACCCCTGTCACTGTTTTCAGCATTGATCTGCAAAAGAAGAAAATGTGTATAGTGTCTTCACTATATTCCTCCAGAGTAAGGGCCTCCTAATGGGAGATTGTTCTTTGGCCTTAGTAAGAAATGTGAGTCCATAAGGGCTTCCAGCTCTCTAGCATCCCCTGAAATTGGTGGGTTGGGTCTGCTGTTCACCAACGCCTCCACCTCACTGAAGAACATTTCCAGTCACTCGTTGTCATGGATGTTCGAGCCCACAGTGGCCCTTGAGGATCTTGTACACTGTTTAAAATTACAATTCCTGTGCTCCTGCCATATATGGAACTGAATGGATCAAACATCCACAGTATCTGTCCCTGTAGGATAATAATATGAACTTCAATCATCAGTCTTCCAGGCCTTTGATGCTGCCAGAGCCTCTTTGGTAGTACCTGCTGTATTTGTTCTGTTGTCACATCCAGTGCATTCATGGCATCCCATGAGAAGAGAATCATGTCATTGCATTGAGAAAACAGTTTGCATTCTGTGAGATCAACTTTTGAAATACAGTACTTCCTTGTTTGTTTAATGAGGACGGCTCTCAGAACAGTCCATCACTCGCAGGTAAATGGGAGTTTTTTTTGTTGTAACAGTCAGCCATCAGTGTTGCTGGCCTTTGTTCAGTGTCTGTCAGATGTTCCATTGACATATCACATAGAACTGTTTGACTTGTCAAGTAAAATTGAAAGTATAACAGTCCAGACTGTCTGCCACAGGAGCGACGGGATATGTTCATGTCGAGAGCCCAGCTCAGGTTTTGTGAGTCACATAATGAGGGCAGTGACTTGATGATCACTGGGTAGCCAAAACTGGGCATGCCCTTCGGTCATTTTTGGCCCACCCCCAAACCTACTGAGTTCAACTTTATGCAGATGTGATTCCGAACGACAGTCATCACTCTTGTTTTGCCAGTTTTCCCTTTGCAAGAATCATCATCTTTGTATGATGGTGGTGTGTCCATACTGAAGCCCTGTCCCTGGAAGCCATTTGATGATTCTCTTGGTCTGTGTGACCCCTCTCTTTAAGTGCACAACCCAGACCAGAGCTTGTACATGAGGTTCATCTTACTGTCTACACTTAAATCCAATGCATTCCAATTCTTCTTCACTTGTAGGTCACTCTTCAGCCCTGGCTGTTTTGGGGAGCATTCTTCTGCCTGCAACAGAATACTTGGATCCTGTCCAAGTGCTTCTGTCATGCTTATCCATGTTGAAAAGTTCTCATGTCACATCCATTGCCAGCTTTAGTGATGTGCTTACATGGCTCAACTGGCTGGCATTTGATGATATACGTTTGGTTGATATCCTACAGTTAAATCTTTGAGAGCGTTGCTGAGTGTTGAATATGTATTGGAGTACTGTTGGTCCAGAATACTAATTTTTAAAATCTTCATGCTCAGTTTCATCCTTCGCATGTCCATTCTTGCTACCAGCACTGCTGCACAGAGCTCCAGTAAGGAGTGGTCTGTTTGAGTGCTGTTCCTACTCAATCCTACACAATGATACAATGAGTGTTTCCAACCTCACCTATACTGTGCAGATATGACACTGTGCCATGTATGTGTACCGAGTAAGGTGTCACAAAAATGATGCAATTCCATCTAAGTTACTTGACCAAAGTCACAAAGTTCAAAATATAGAGGAACATGATACTTGATGGGCCAAGATAGATAGCAATTGCTGCCATATTACATTGCTTTAGACTGGAGTGGAGTAATGCCTTCCTCTTGTTTGGTAACATTCATCATGAAGTAGGGACTCTATCATGATTAAAGACTGGAAATGAGGGTGGTCATAAATAGCTGACCACATAGCTGGTCCCTCTGTGTGTAGGCTCAGTACTGTATGTACAGTATTCTGCTGATCCAAGCTGAACATTAATCCCATTCCTGATCCCGCACAGCTATTTACAGTATTCTGCTGATCCAAGCTGAACATTAATCCCATTCCTGATCCCGCACAGCTCCAGGGACAACATTCCTTGGCTGAAGTTTACCTCCTTCCGTACATGCTGCACCTTTTAGGGTATTTAGCTCAGAACTCCGTTGCAATTGGTCATCCACTTTATCAACCCTTAATTCCTTAGGAACAGCAAAGGTGCAACAGTGAGACACTTGCCATTGCTTGCTCAGGCAGTGCTGCTGAAAGAAGCAAACAGTTGCCTTCAGAATAATGCTTGGCTCATGCAACTTCTGTGGAGAAGCTTACACTGTGCCCAGAGTCCCCATGCAAAATAGTTTGGATTCTTTCCCAAGCCCAGCCATTGACCTTCACTTTATCGTGGACAGTGCCACTTTGTGCATATTCAATTGTCATGAGTGCTGCTGTCCTTCGTGTTTTCCACCTTGTTCATTTCCCAGTTGGGTAGCATGCATGCCTTCCTTGGGATTTGACGCCACCACAACTTCAGTGTTTGTATCTTGTGGATTTCAGTAGCATATTTGCTTTGCTACCTGTACCACTTCAGCATTCTTAGCTTTTCATGGTGGCCTATGTTACACAGTGAGGGCATCCCTGTGGCTTGTCCTGTGTTGCCCTAGTGATTATTATTATTATTTTTATGATTGTTGTTATTGAACTGAATGCAGCAGATAGAGCAGGAAGAGTATGAGCACTATAAGTAGCTGGGGACAGCCCCTACCCTTCTACGACATTAAAAGGGAAGAAATGAAGACAGGATGTGGAAAGATAAAGAAAAAACAAGTCATGAAGGAGATAAAAAAAATGAAACTGTTTACATATAAGTTGCAACTGTACATGGTGAGCTTATGTGTTTTAAAACTTTGCTGTATATTTAATTTAATCAGCACTTAAAACTTGTTAAACATCTGACAGCAGTAACAGTCAATAAAAAGCTCTGTGCAACAACTAACAATAAACAAGGTCCAACATACAACAAATCATAAACACATAGATGAATTGTAACAGACTACGAGCCACAGAAGCAGTTGATGTCATGACAGATCAAAAACAAACTTGCCTTCAGCTTGAACAGCTGAACACTGTCTGCAGAATAAACCTGTCCATCCAGAGGGTTCCAAATGTGTACTGTGTTAGGAAGGAAGCACTGCTGAAACTGGCTAGTGGGACACCTAACCGGCTGGAAAGGTAGCGGATGCACTACTTATGACAGACGTGTGGCCCTCGAAGGCTCAAACTGCTGAGGTAGGCGGCAATACATGGGGTGAGCAGCATTGGACCGGATCTTATACAGCATGTACAAACTACTTACAGCAAGGTGATGTTCAGGATTACACAACACTTCACCACCATGCAGAAACTTTGCATTGATTCAGTTTTTTACTGCTACTCCAGTCCAGGCTGAGATCGTGCATCTGTTGTATCCTACTCGGATGCAAGCATCTTCATTGTTTTCCCATGACATCACAGAGAAACCTCAGTTTGCATACAATTCCCATAATGTGGCATCATATCAGGCAATTGAAGCATTGGCCTAAACTTTTCCTTGTTGAAATCCAGTGTGGTGTGTACTGCATCTGAAAATGAGCATCCAACTCATGTGTAACCTCCAGAACAGAGACACTGGGAGGTAAACCCAGCTTCTCTCAGGTGTTTCTTTGTTGTCTGTGACCAGTTGAATGGCATGTCTGGTGCTGAGTGAGCCATCATAGAACTATTCACTGCTGGCATCTTGTAACATTCAATCATTTAGGATTCATGTCCTTGGCAGCATCTGTTTTCTACACAAGTCATTCATCTATCGTATGCCATGGAAGGTGCCGTGCTAGGTATCATACTGGGTTGCACTTCATTCATATTGCTCATACACCATAATGAAAGGCCTATGGTTATGAGTAATCACGTCAAATTGTATGGATCTCAAGTTGTATAGTTAACTTTCTTAATCTTCATCAAGGAATCCTTATCTTGTCAGCAAACATTTGCAAAGCACTTTAATTTTTTGCATGGACAAGAACTCATTTCATAGGTCATTTATCAGCTCATTGATGTACATTTGTTGTTTTGCCATATCTCACTCCTGATTGTACTATTGCGTTTTAATAGTCTTCACTCGGCTCTATCCTGTATTCCCTCAGGACTCTGTACACTTCTCTTAAGCTTGCTTGTAAAAGAACTGCAAGTTTGCCATCATCCAGCACTGCAGCTTCACCCAACCATCTAGGCATGTGATTGAAGCAAAGGGGCTACCACTTTCTTAAGTCCTGATTGCCTTCCTCATCATGCAATACCTCACATACAGTATTTCCCAATGGAGACCCCAGGGTTTATCCTTCTATGTTGTTTCTTTGGTGAACTTGTTGCCATACCTAAAGCAACAGTGAGTACTGTTCTGTACTCCTCTGAGCACTGGCATTAGGTGGTGACATGGTATAGGAAAGCATCCCCCCCCCCATCCCAATCCCCTGAGAACCTGCCTGACATGAATGCTGTCAGTATAGGTTCTGTTTGGGAGGACTGTAATGGGATTAGCAGTGACAGCCCTCTTCCCCAATTTTGTGATCACTCAGTTAATATATGCTAACACCAAAGTAACGAGACAGGTTGTTGTCACACGGTATGTTACCTCAAGAAATCTGATTACAGGAGAGCAACCAATTAGGTGTGTTGGTGCCTTAGATTTCATCACCTGCAGCTGAGGATGGCAGTGCTGTGTGCAAACAGTAGACTTCCTTGGACTGCTGGTTGGGAAGGGAAAAGGGCTTGCAACAGTCTCAGGACTTTCCCTTTTCATGAATGTTTTCCAATACATTTGGCTACTATGGTCTGAGGGGATAAGTACCTGACACATGGGCTCATTGTTAGTTAAACCCTGTCATATACAAACGTTTCACTTACATAGGAGGGTTCAGAGTCAGCAGTGCTAGTAATTTATAGTATAAAATATTGCCCATTAATTATTGCACACTGCTTGCAGTGAAGTTGCTTAACTGTGGAATAGGCTTTCGTGTGTAATATGTTTGGAAGGACACTGGATGTTAACTGTGTAAAGAACAATAGGACGGTCAGTGATGTAATGGCAAGGGATCGAAAGCAACATCAGGTGTCCCACCTGGATCTATCTAAGGTCCTCTTAAGGTGGTGTTGGCAAAGCCACCAGACCCCTTCCACTCCCATGTATTCTGTGCACCACTTCCTGCATATCATGCTTCCAACTTTCTCAGTCTGCACTCTTTCCATTATGTAGCTCACAAGGGTTGTCCAATTTTAGTGCTCCAAAAGTTGCATAGTGGAACAGGTTTAGTGGGGAAGGCAGATTGGCCAAATAAAGTGAAGATTTATAAACTGCATATACCAGAAAGATTTTTTTTCCAGTGACAGGACAGGAATGGGGAGAACATGGGGGCATTATAAGTGCCATGCTGATAAAAAGTAACTGATAATAGCAAAAGTGAATCCACCTACCTCCAACCCATCAAGGAAGCTTCTCTGACAAAGCTTATAACCACTTCAAATGGGCTGTCTCTGCAAACACTTGGATGTTGTTTCCAAAGCCCTCTAAGATTGATAGTTACCAGGAATAGATTGTAGTGCTTCCTGATTTTGTTTTGACTCTCTCAGTGTGGAATGTCTATTAAAAAAAAAAAAAAATCTTACACTAATGAAGGTGAAAATGAATGTTTTGGCATTTCCATTTACGTATAAGTGAAAGCCTGGCCATGTAATTCAAAGGTAAGCAGAATATGAGTCAGTGCTGCATACAGTGACTTCTTGAAAATGCTTATGACTTGTTATCTTTTTGCATGGCCAGGTGCAGAGAATATGTTTGAATTAGATTCCCAGGCAAAATTTTTATAGCCATGATTATCCCAGTAAGTTGAAAGTCTGTGATTGCATAAAAAATTCTTCTCCACAGTAGTCTGAACATATTGGTTACAGAACTGGGGACTGTTAATTCCCAAGTGCCTTTATCAGCAGTGCATCAGTGACAGTACATAACATGCTTGAGAATTTTTGCCTTGATCATCCGTATAACCTTTGCTTTTTCGTTAGTGTTTGGGTTGTTCTTAAACTATGGAGCTGTAGTTTATGATGGTCATATGCAAATCACTGGTTGTTGTACATTAAAATTAAATAGAATGCAGAGTCCAGTGGTCTATGCCCATCCCTATCCATTACAGTTACTTCCACATCTCCCGTCATGATGAAGAGGTCTTCCGCAACACGGGGGAAATCTCTCCTCCGCTGGTGGAGGACGCGATACAGAAGGCTGTCAAGGGTAACCTAACTCTCATCGGCACAGCACCATGCTGTAAGGTAAGCTATCTGCCACCTCTCACTGTGACTTCTAGTACTGTATTTTTACTGCTCTTTCATGCCTTTTATTTGTATGTAATATTTTTCTTATTATTATTTTCATTGTTATTATTTTTATTATTGTAGAGTGGAACAAGGACGGAAAGTAGCTAGTGCAATGAAGGCCTTGATAAGAAACAGAGGCTTGAGTTTTGCAGCTGAACGAGGCTTACATGAAGGAGTGTTAGTGCCAACTTTAACATATGGATGTGAGACTATGGTGTGGCATGAAAATGAAGTCAAGAGTGACGGCAGTGGTGATGGGACTGCTGAGGAATGTATGTGGAGTACAGAGAGTGAATAGGATACAAAATAATGTTATTCGTGAAAGATATGGAGTGAGAAAGTCTGTGGACACCAGAATCGAAGAGAGTGTACTGAGATGGTATGGTCATGTGGAGAGAATGGATAACAACAGAGTGGTGAGAAAGGTATATCAAAGCGAATTTGAAGGAGGCGAGGTATGCCAGGAGAAGGTGGAGAGATATGGTGGATGAGTGTGTGAGGAAGAGAGGTTTGAAAGTCGTTGAGGCTAGGGAACTGACAAGAGATCGAGCTGGCTGGATGAATATTGTGAGGAGAGGTGCATGATCAGGGATTTGGCACCCCTTTTTAGCATGACAGCGTCCAGATTGACTCTGTCGGATACATTTTTGTGAAGCTACAGAACAAGGTTAATATTTTTGGCATATCTGATAGAGCCAGGATTTGGGGGGCTTGAATGATGGGTGAATGGAAGTGTGGCCTTTTGGATTGGGCAGATTTGGGCTGTCTGGACATTGCTACTCCTTACCTTGCCCTAGGAGGTCTGAATGATGATGATGATGATGAAGATGATTATTGTTATTATTATTTAGTGGTAGGTGGGAGCACTCACCATCCACTGACTCGATGTAGTGCTGCTCTCGGATTCCTGCCTTTTCCTCTATTCCTTCATTCTTTTCTCTTCTGTCTTTCTTTCCTTCATTCTTTCCTCTTCCTTCTATCTGTGGGTGACTTTACACTGAGTGACAAGCCAAATGGTTTCCTGTATGCCAAGAAACCATTTGCCATGCTGGGTGGTAACCATAAAACCAAATGATGGCGCCTGGTGGTGTAGTGGGTAATTAAGGCCTCCAGTTGGATTGAGCCGGTTCAGGTTTACATCCAAGGGATGGTTGGGGTCTGTTCCTTACATAATGCTACTTTGGGATGAGTGAGGCTGGTCACGCTCACCTTAAATATCAGGGTCAACTTGCCTAGCCCTGGGCTCCTACATTCCTCATGGGGCAACACTGGATTAGATAATGAATGATTATTGTTATTACTGTTATTATCTTTCTTAGCCCTGGCCGCCTACATTCCTGATGGGACAACACTGGATTAGATGATGAATGAATTATTATTATTACTTTACTACTAATAGTAATACTTCTTCCACTACTAGCTGCTTCTGCTACTACTATTATTACTATTACTATACTAATACTATTACTACTTTAATTATTTTACAGCATGTGACTCCTTTAGAATGTGATCCTGTGTTCAGTAAGCCTATAATCCAGTCTATCAGTATCTGCCCATTTATCTTTCCATCTGTCTACATGAGAAGTAATCACAGTGCATGTTAAATGTGCAGATTAATGACTTTCAGCAATTTGATTAACTGGATCTCATCAGATATGTTTATTGAATATTGCTAAATCTGTGTACATTTGTAGATAAAAATTTTTACATCATGAACACAACTGTCATTGTTAAGGAAGTCTGTACTGTTTAAAAAGATTTCTGTGGTGTTAAAAATCTGTAAGAATCTGTCAGGAGTGATATTGGTGCTATGAGATCTAGAATATTATATGATTAATAGGCCAGCTTAATGCTAAACTGTCATATCATATCGCTTCGTATCGTTTATGAAGGCTCCAGTATGTTTTCACATGTCAGCCTTGGTCACCTTAAGGTGGCTGTCTACACTGCTTGATCTCTGGCAGTCTCCCTATGATGTCATTCCAGATCCTCTTTGGTCTGCTTCTCTCAGCCATATCCTTGATGTTCACACTTCCCACCTTCCACACCTACCTGTCATCCTTCATCCTCTCAACATGCCCAATCATCTCAGTCCGCCCCTCCTCATCACAACACCAGTACATTAAAGTCCCATCTTTCCTCTCAGCTCTTCAGTCACAATCCTAGCTTCCCTAGGCATTCAGGTTTTTAGATTACATTGTCAAGCTGAATGTAAAGTGCTTTGAAAAGTCATTCAGATATGTTTCTCCCATACAGAACTTCCTGCGAGGTGCATGCAATGTCCCTGACTGCACTTACCGTCACATTAACCGGAAGGAGTACGAGTTCGAGGTGTTTGATGCTCTTCGGGATGAGCTGGAGTATATGACAGGGGGCCCACCTCCATTCCCTGGACAGCCTGGCCCCGTTGGTCCCATAGAGCCCTTTAATCGCCCTATAGAGCCCTTTGAATCCATGCCAGACCCCATGCAGGATCCAATGCATCATCCTGGACCCTCCATGCCTATGTATCATGACGATAGGATGCCTATGGAGGAGATACATGGTGGTCCTCCACACTACAGTGATTTTGAACCCCAACCCAAGAGGCCCAGGTATCATCTAGATGGCCTTGACTACCCTATGGATGATTTGAGGGATGTTAGACAGGGAGGAGGAGTGTGGGATAACCGGGACAATATCGATCACATTATAGGCATGGACGAGATGAGGCAGGAGATCATAAACTTGAGGAATGACAACATTGATCTGCGGAGGGAGGCTGAGGCCAAGATCGCCGACCTCAAGGTTGACTTAAACAGAGCCACCGCAGAAAATTCAAGGCTGCTGTCTGAAATAATGGAGAAGGACACTGCCATAAAAGCTCTGACTGCCACCAACACAACTCTGGTGGAGGATCGGCAAAGGGGCCAAGACGTGGTTCATCAGTTAGAGCAAAGCAACGAGGAGATGCGCAGGGCACTAGAGATGAGCATCAAATCTGCCAGTGCTGAACAGGGAAAAGTGGACATGTTACACAAGGAACTGGTTATGGTGAAGAACTCCCTCGCCAAGTCAGACGCCTTGATAAAGAAGACTGGGGATGAAAATAGGAGACTGACTGCTGAACTGGTAGAAGCAAGGAACAAAATACAGGAGTTGCACGCAGCACAGCAGTTGGGCTTCGCCAACAGAGATGTGGTAAGAGACTTGGCTTTCTTCAACTTTCTTCATTTTTGGCACTCCTCTTTCATTTACTGTTATGGCCGTATTATGAAAACTGATAAGACAGAGGTGTATACAACACCGTAAGTT